>WBMY01015887.1:629113-653352 GCA_013397315.1 Donacobius atricapilla
AAGAGCGGCGTGATGTAGAGGCTGAGGAGGGTGAGGCGACGCGCGGCGGGGGGAGCGGCGTGCGGCCATCCGGGTCCTTTGTCCGGGGCGTTCTCGGCGCGTGCGCGCCGGGCCCGGGCCCTGAGGCCCTGAGGGGAGCGGGGCTCGGCCCGGCCGCTGCTGCGGGACCCCCGCGGGCTGCTCTTGGCAGCGGCGTGTGCCCCTTGCTCCCGCCGCGGCAGAGCCGCTGCCTCCGCGCTGTTTCTCGACACCGCTTTGTGGTTCTGGCGCCCATCCCGCCGCCCGCGCTCCCTCGCTGCCCCGGAGCACGGCTCGGGTTGCGCTGTTTGGAATGTGAGATGGCCCCGGCCTTTCCCTGCCTGACCCCGACGTCCCCGCGTCCTTCCCCCATTTCCTCTCCAGTTCCCCCGACATAAACACACCTACCCCTTTCTCGTTATCTCTTTTCGTGCTTCCTTTCTATGCTGTTAACAGAATGGGTAAAGTTGAAAGGGATTAGGGTCAACTGCTCCTAAAGAGTTTTATTTTAGAGCCCATGGTTCAGGGTTTTGTCCAAACAGTTCTTGAATATGTCCGGTTACAGAAACTCCACACCCTCCCTGAGCAGTCTGTTCCAGTGTGTTCTCACTTGCACTGTAAAGAATTTTATTTTCCTACTTAGGTGGAACTTTCTGTGCATCAGTTTCTGCACTAATGCTTGGCACCACCACACTTGACCCGACTCCATCTCTCTGACCTCTCTGGAATGTATTCCCACAGACTTCCATGAGGCCAGAACAGCGCGGTCTACCCTTTTATGGGTTCTAACAGGCCTGCACTTTGAGAAAAAGTCAAGCATCTGAGCTCCTGTAAGAGTCTCTCCCAGTTTTGTACCATTAATGTGCTTGTCTGCCAAGCAGAGCGCTTCGTCCCCAGCTGTAGCTTGATTTGGCTGTGGGGGTGTGTTGCACGCTATTATTTAGTATTTCTGACAGGTGATACAGCTGCCTGGCTGTATGACCTGAACTACGGGGAGACACCAGTGTTTCTCTCTGAAAAATCCTTAAAAATGCAGTTGTGGTTAAACCCTTGCAGGCAGCCAAGCACCACATGCTCAGTCACTCAGGATGGGGACTAGAAGTGGAAGGGTAAAAGGGAGAGTAAACTTGTGGGGATGTGATAAAGACAGTTCTATAATCTTAAGAAACGTAAGGGCAAAACAAAAAGACCAAAATAGATGAAGAGAATTAATAAAGCACACATGAGTATAAAGTAGTGCTAAAGAAAACAATTTCTTGCTGTCAGCCAAGTCAACTGATGCTGAGCCAGACCTCAGGTATGGCAGCCCCACCAGCATCCACCAGTTTTATTGCTGAGCGCAGCACCCTCTGGTCTGGAATATCCCTTTGGGCAGCGGTCCAGCTGTGTCCATTCCCAATTCCTTGTGCTGTGCCCCTTCTTGATGTGGAGCAGAGTGAGAAACAGGAAAGGCCTTGACACTGTGTAAGCTCTGCTCAGCAGTACTCAGAATATCCCTGTGTCCTCAGCACAAACTCAAACCACAGCCCCCTGTCAGCTGCTGGGAAGAGAATTTACTGCCCCATCCAAAGCCAGTACAAATGCACACCAGCAAATAATACAGTGGATGTCGTGCTGCTGTCTCCAACAGGCCATTGAGGAGGAAGGAGGAGATCCTGATGAAATTCCTGTGGCTTCAGAGCTGACCACAAAGAGAATGCCAAAAAGAACTAGCAAAGGTACAGTGTCTAGACACTTGCAGTTCCACTGTTTGCATGGAGCTAGATTTTGGCATACAAACTCGTTTTCTCCTCTTGAATTAATTTTTTTGAAAAATTGCTTTTTACCTTGTTAAAAAGGGTAAGACTCTCCTGCATTGATGAGCAATAGCAACTTTAAATGATAATATTACACCTGCATTTTATTAGCAAGTCTTGAAACTTGAAGATGAAACTGTAAATTGCAGGTGTTTCTGTGTTTGTGACCATGAGTAGAATTGTGTCAGGTACAGAACAAGCAGCTGCAGCATAAGCTCCAGGAAAAGCCTCTATAATTACATTTCAGTTATACTTAAACTGTAAGTATACTTAACTGTATGTTGCTTCAAAATATTAAATATTGAACATGCCATTTTACATGTGGCTTACTTGAGCTGCTCATAGCTAATTCTTAAAAATACTTTCTGATGACAAATAGACTGCTAAGCTGCTTCTTTTAAGACAAAGTGGCTAAAAATAGAAAAGGAGCTGTTGTCTTTGAATAGCAGTGGGAGTTTGGGGGTGACAGGTGTGCATAAACGTGATTTGTACGTTCCAGATCTTGAAAGTGAACACTAATGCTTAAATCCGTTTAATTAAGGGAGGCGTTTTCATAAGGATCTTAAAGTGTTACTTTTAAGTGGATTGCCCAGAGGCTGTTGCTGCTTTTTAGGCATTGAAGTGTTGTGGAATGAGACTGTAGCTTTAGAAAAATACTGTAGCCCTAAAAAAATACTGTGCTGCTTGTAGTTCTGCTCCTGCTGCTGGCTTTTGTGGAGTAAGGTGACCTCAGCTTTATCCATACAGAGCAGAGACTTCTGTATCCGAATGTTTAACAGATAATTCCCCAAAGGTTAAACATAGTACACAATGTAGTGCTTCATCTCAGTGCAGTGATACTGTTTTTAGGAAGAAAGCCGGAAGAGGAAGGCGTGGAAGACAACGGTCTGGAAGAAAACTCTAGAGATGGACAGGTAAGTGAAATGGTGATTGCAGTTACTAACAATGTGCATCATGTAACCTGCAATAAACACACATTTACCAATCTTCTCTCTGTAGGAGGATATTGAAGCAAGTCTGGATACTTTGCAGGATATTGACATGATGGATATTAGTGTATTAGATGAAGCTGAAATAGATAACAGCAGTGCCGTAGACTGTGGAGAAGATTATAGTCCTGACAATATTCTCGATTCTCTGTCCGATAATAAAGATAACGTCGAAGCAGAAATGAAAGAACTTCCTGATCAGCTAACAGAAAATGAGGTGAGTGAGTAGAGGTCTTGTAATTTTTCAGAAGATATTTAGTAGGGATATGGGCACATGAACAAGGCATTTCAGTGCAGTGGAATATATGACCTGAATGTGATCTGGATTCTGTTCCCCATTCACAACTCTCATGTCACACCATTATAAAGGGTAAATATTCTTGGACTTTGAAATGTTCTCAGTAGATGAGTCACTATCTTCCCTACCTTGCAGTATCATCTTTGCTTGCTGTGAAAGGAACCTCGAATTCAAAATACTATATTAGTTTCTGTATTCTCTCTTCCTGTGTATAAGTTACATGTGTTAAAGTGTATATATGCATACATCCAGCAATCCAGGTATTTTTACATATGGGGAAGTTTTTAGCTCAGGTAATTTGGCTATCTTTTCTGCAGAAATAGTGCTCTGGTTTAAGGAAGTTGTGTTCTGTTTTCTCATAGAGAGTGATAAAAGAAGAACTTCCTATGTTGCCCTTTTCTGACATTGCCAGGCTTTTGACTTGGTTTTGAGAGCAGCTTGCAGACAGCACAGAGTTATCCATATGTCATATTCACTCCCCAAATATCTTTCTTGGATCCTTGTGGGTTTGGCTTTTAAATTTATTTAAGGCTGTTCACTCACTAAACAGAACATACTCTGCTTCTTTGCCATCTGCGTATCTGCTTCAGCTTCTTATCGTTTACCTTCCATCACCTGAGAAGGGAGATTTTCTCAAAACCTTTGTGTTTGGTTAGTCTGTCAGTGCCACAGGAAAGCCAAGACCTTTGGCCCACAGTGCCAGCATCCTGTTCTGGGGACCCTTCACTGGGCAGTTCTGGGTCAGAGACTGGTTCCAGTGGCCTGGGGAGGTTCACACAACCAGAGCACAGCAGAGACCCCTGTCCCAGGTCTCCTCAGTCTAGTGTTACTCACTGCAGGCACTGGTGGTGCACTTGAAGGGCTCAACTGAACCTTTATGGAATAACACCATTAATAGAATGGAAAATTACAACAGGTTAAGGTTCCAGGATTGCTACTGGTAGTACCTGTCAGCAAAAAAAACCCCACCATAGTAACCAGCTGTAAATCCTAACAGAGGCTGGCTGGAGTTCCTCATTCATCACACTTAGAGTACAGTTCTTACCCACCAGACATTCCTAGACGAGAAAAGACAGGTTCAGACTGTTATAGTGGAGCCCCCCCTAACTTCTCCCACTTTTCTACCATTTTTACATCTAGGTGAAGCTTGAGTGGCTCTGGTTGTTCATCCTGTGCAGTGGGGGGTGGTCATGCCTTGGAGGTGGAGACATCAGTGACAACTGAGGTGACCCTTGGCACAGAGCTGTGCATTCTGCTGGTTCAGCAGCAAGAAATCTTCTTTCTTTTCCTTTGACTGGCAGCTGCTGTGTGGCTTATCAGCTGTGAGGTACCTCTGAATCCCCCCTCTTGCAGGGATTTCAGCAGAGCCTGGCTGTGGTGTCTGCACCCCAACAGACCAAACAAACACAAAAACTTGGAGAGAATCTCCCCTTTCATGGGACTGTACACAGAATCATTGCAATGCCCCTTCACCTGAAAGGCAATTTTTTGGTGTTCGGTAAATTAACCTCACATTACTGATGAGTTATGGTCGTATCTTGTCCTCAGCTTGTTAAAGAAGAAAGATTTTTGGGCTATGTTTTCAGTTTGGAAGAGTGTAAACCTAAGTCATCTTCATTTCTAACTTGTTTTTTCATTTAGAAACTAAAGTTAAAAAAGTGAGAAAGTGAAAAACATGTTCAATAACCACAGAAATGTGAAATAAGACTCTAAGAATAACTTTGAAATAGACAATGTCCTGTTGAAATTAAAGTGAAAAGTAATTGGAGAAAGATATTTAAATATCAGGTATGTTAACATGTTGCTCCTCATTTTGGGGTCTCTGAAGTAGCAATTGAGATCTGTCAAAAACTTCAAAATATTTCTTGTTTTCTGGAAAGAGAAAATTAAATACAGGTGTATTCTCCTTAAGCTGCTTTTGGTAAGAAATGCTTTCATTCCTTTCTTCCTCTTTTAGGAAGATTATGATGAAATTGAAAACAATTTAGAAGCCTCCTCTTCTGATTTAATTGAAATGAAGGTAAACTGGAAATGTAGCTGTATTTAGTAGCCATCTGTTGTATTATTAGTATTTACTCGGTTCTCATACTACAAGAAAGAAAATGTGACTGTAATATGAACTTGTAACAGAATCCAGGACATTCATGACCTTGCTCATCACCGTGAGGGAACTGAGGGTGCCCTGTGGTTTTTTCCCTACTTTTCAGTCAGCTCTCAAGATTTCCTTCACTTTATGGCAGATGAAAAGGGTCTTGCAATGCTGATTTCTTCTCTCTTTATATGATATGTTATGATATATACGATTATATGAAGTAGTAGCTGGGGTTTGGTTTTTACTCTGTAGTTGGTGTGGTGGTACACAAAGATACTTTATTAGTCTCTCTATAATTCAGAGTTATTTGGGAGAATGCAGTTGTGGCTGATATTTTGATTTGGATTTAATGTGCCAGAAAAGTTACTTACATAAAATACTCATTTCCAGTGGATGGTGAAAAAAACAGCTAAATGTAGTAGATGAATTTGTTTAGTTTTTAATTTTGAGATTGGGCAGGGAGTTGTTATTACTATTCTGTGTTAGAAAATACATTTTAGAAAATACTCATTCTGTGGTCTTTTTTTCCTAAACAGAAAATGGAGAAGCTACACCTGGAGCCAGGTACTGTTAAAGAAAAACATATTCCTGTCTTTTCAACTAATACTTTTTAAACCATTAACTATTAAAAAACCCAAGCAAACAAACATAATTTGCATTATTTTTATAATGGACAATCCAGATCATGCAGGGTCATAGAGATTGGAAACCCAATCATATCCCCAGATCTGTGAAGTGATGCTTGAAATACTTGCAGTGAAGTGAAATGGTTTAAAAACCTGTTAAACTACATAAATGGATTTAGAGAAGTTTAATCACAGTTTTAAAAGCTAAATATTCTACTTGTAAACAGATCTTGTGATATTGCACACACCTTAACTCTGTTACTAAGTAGAGAGCAGTGAAAGCAGTAAAAAGATATTGTAGGGCATTAAAATGTAAAGATTAGTTACTGGATACAGAAGAAAGAAGAGAGTTTCTTCATGGAAATTTCATACAGATACTTTTCCCTTTCTGGACTGCAAACACACTCATGCACCATCCGAAGATGCCCAGTTCTCATGTTGGACTGTCTCTGCTAAAAGAATTTCACAGAAATTTAAAAATTGAACTCTCAGTGCCTTGATACGTTCAGTTAAGCATCTCGGACTCTGGAAGCTAACTAGAGAAGAAACAGAGCTGAACGATTTGCTGAAGAATATGAAGGCTGAGCCCGAAGTTTTTTGTTAAATCTGTTGGGGGCATTTTTCTTGGCTGTTGAGGTGCTAGGGCTGATTTGGCAGTGTGTGAGGGCAGTTAGCGTGGTAGCTGTAACACTGTGTACACTAGGGTTTTCCAATCTCTGTGTAGCTTAGCAGTTCTCTTGGTGTTAGTGTGGCAGCCATGCCAGTTCCACGTTTGTGATTGCTGTATTTCCCTGGTGATTAAATCTTGTGCCATTCTATTCCTGTTAAATCCGTAGAAAATGAGAAAATACTCGACATTTTGGGGGAAACTTGTAAATCTGAGCTACTTAACGAAGAGGCTGCGGAAGCGGAGCGGCCGCGCGCGCAGGAAGCCAGTAACGCGGGGCCAGGCAAGAGGCTGGCTGAGGAAGAGGAGGCTCTCGCTGCCGCTCAGCTGGAGGAAGATGCTTTAGCTTTGGACAGCAAATCGGCCCAAGCTTTGGCAAGGAAGGAAGCAAAGCGTGTAGTGGTAGCAAAAGGGGAGACAAGTGAACAGAGGCCCGAGGAAGAGGCCCCGGACTCTGAAGGTGTAGTGGTAGAGAGCCTAAGCGATCAGAGTAGCAAACGCTCCCAAGGCCTGGAAGCCTCTAGTGGGGAGCCAGCGGAGAAGGGCGCAGGTGCCGAAGCCAGAGATAGCAAAGAAGATGGCAAGAGAGCAGAAGACAAAGCTAATTCTGAGGAATCTTCCCCTGCCACTAAAGAGTCCTCAGCCAGTGAGGGCGGTGATCAGAAAAAGAGGTTTGTTTTTTCTCCGTTCTAGACCAGATGCTATCTTTTATCACGGGTCCTTAAGTGATGCCAATAAGCTGTTTCCTTCAATTGGCCTCCGAGACTGATGAAATTGTAGCCTATTCCTAAAGGTCTCTTTTATTTCTCCATGTGCAGATATTTTTATTTTTTTTAAAACGCAGTGGGTTTGATTTCTTTCCTTCATCAACCTTCAAAGGTTGTTTTCCCAAATTACTCTTATTTGTAATCATCTTCTTAATGTAAGTCTGTTTAAGAATCTGACTTCATTATTTCTTGTCAGATTTCTTAAATCCAGTATACAAAGGTGTGTTTTCATTTGCAACATATTTTCTGGTAGGTATTTAATTTTAGCTTTTTTCATAGTTTATATTTAGTCACTTTTCTTTCTGACTTGAATAATGTGGTGTTTTGTCTTTAGCCCTGTTGAGGAGGACAGAGATACAAAGATAATCTCAAAAGATGAGAAAGGTATGTTTGTTTTCAGATGTAAAACATCAGTGATTGCTTGGATGGCTGTTGGTTTTGGATGGGTTATTTCAGTAGAAATTGATTGCAATCTCTGCAGTTGTTAAATAGCATAAATTCACCTCTTTCTGCATTTTCTTACTAATGTCAAAATAAGTATTTTGCTTTTATGCATTTTTTCGGAACATATGCATTGCACTGTTGTGTTTGTATCTCGATTTTTAAAGGTCAGTGTTAATACATGGCAATTACGTCTTTTTTGGTACTGGAGATGCCCACTAACAGCTGTTAGTGAGTCAGGAACCTTTTGCAATTGTGTTTGCTTTACTATACACTTGGAATTCTCCTTCCCATCTTCTGTTTTGCTGAAGTAATTTGGGATCCAGTATTCACATAGTTAAATAAATGCCATAACTATTACATCTGTCTTTGTTTGAAAGACAGGTATCTGCTAGGGAGGGCAAGACCTCCCTTTGGAATGGAGAATTTAAACTCCCTCCCTTCAAATTATTAGAACTTTGATGTTAAGTCGGCACTCAGGCAAGGATATGGGGATAGGAATAACAGCTCTTTACTAGTATGTACAACAAGGCAAACAAACAGCACCAACTACAGCATTAATAATAAACAAAACCCGGAACCTCGAGGGGCTTTTGTTTCACAAAGCCCGGGGCAGTCTGGTCTCGGTGCAGGGCTCCGAGAGCACCAAGCTGGAATGGTGGAGAATCCCGGGCTGGTGGATGGGGTGTACCAAAGCTCGCGGTGGTAGTTGACAGGGCAGGGATGTCCTGGCAGGGTAGATGGAAGCTGGAAGGGNCTCTCTGAGACCAAAGAAGGGTGCAGCCCCCGTGCTACACCTTCCTAACCGTTCGTATTGTTTTGGTTAAACACCCATAAGTACCCAGCCATTAGTCTCCTAGCGACCCTGTGGGAAAAAAATCTATAGGGAAAAAAAGAAAACCAAATCTAACCCCCAACATCTTAATGTTGTCGTGAAATTATACTGATTTTACTAAATCTTTGTCCCCACAGATCCTACTTTTGGGGTAAATATGCATCATAAGCAAGAAGAAAGTATTTTGATCAGTGTCAGATGTCTTCATACTTCTTGCTTTTAATACACCAGGCAGCTGAGTCTTTGCAGCTCACCCCACTTCTCTGTTCTCTTCTGCCTGCCCAGGGCAGAAAATTTAGATCTGACTTACCATTCTTCTTACATGCTGCTGGCAGCTACTTCAGCACTTTTAAAGGCGGAAGTTCCAGCAATTCCTATAAAAATCAAGAAACTCATTCTGACATCTGACAGCCAACTGGACAGGAGGAATTGGATTGGTTTTAATTGGGTTTTACAACCCAGACTCACCTCCCTTGTCAGCTGCTTTCCCCAACATCCTGCGTTACACCTGTTTTGCACAAGCTGCTGGTCCTCCCTTGTTAGGGTCAATTTACCTCTTGCTTCCAGTCTGTAATCTCAAATTCTCTTAATTCAGAATATTTCGAGGAGTTTTCTGTGCATGCTTTCCTTCACCTAAGGACTTGAGTTTGGTTTTTTTGAGAAAACTCTTCCCTAAGTTTGCCCTCAGAGCAGCCTTCAGGAATGGGGGTGTCTGAAACCACCTTGCTCTATCACCCCTCTCTGCAATGGATGTGCTGTGTTCCATAACATTTGTTGTATTCATGTTCTGGTTTAGTGAGGAGCAGTGGTGAGAGGGAGCTGCTTGGCTGTGTAACATCCTCCGCATGCAGAGCAAAGTGACTGAGCCCGAAGGAGCCTAAATCAGTACATACAAGTCAGTCCTGATTCGTACATTGCTGTTTGCTCACCTGCATGGAAGGATTTTATTTAGGATGAAGAGTTTTCCATATTCCGTGCAACAACTGTGAAAACTGTGTCAACAAGAGGGCAGAAAAATTAATTTATGAGCTCACTCTGGTGGATTTGGCTGTCGATGGATGCACATCTGAAAGATGTCTCCAGTGTTGATGGCTGGCTCCCGGTACCTGCGTTGTTCCTGTTTCCAAGTTAAATATTTTCAAGTCCTAGGATTTCTTTGTCTTAAAAGTGCAGGATCGTTGCAGGAGCTCTTTTTGAAGTCTTATGGAGGGGCAAAACCTGGAGACATTAAGACTGATCAGTCCTTAATCAAAAAAGACATTAACATGGTTTTAAAAATCTTTTAAAACTCATTTGTAAAATAGCAGAAAAGAGAAAAATTAGCACTTTACTCTTTCAGGGTTCTGGTGCCAGAGTAACTGCAGGTACTAATTTTTAAATTGTAGAAATGTGTGGAGTAAAAGCATCAAAGGCTTTGGCTCAGCTTTTTAAGACACCAAGACATTGCGTTTCCCATGTGTTTGTGTGCATGACATACCTTTGTCCATGCACTTCTGAGATAAATGATGGCAGGTGAGTACTCACCTTTATACAAAAAAAACATGTTTGGGGTGTTTTTGTAAGAGATTGATACAAATCACTGCACAGTTCCCTAGGAAACCTTTGTAAATATTAATAACTGTGTTCTCAGTTACTTGTGCCAGTGACTGAAATTACCAGGAAGTAAAAGATGGAAAGGCACCCAAATAAAACAGCTATTTTTAAAGGTTCTGGGAAAAATTACTTCCCTCTGTGAAAGAGGTTCTGTAAAATTCTGTGTATCACCAAAAGGTCCTGGGAAAAATTACTTCCCTCGATGAAAGAGGTTCTGTAAAATTCCATGTATCACCAAAAAAACCCAAACCAGAAGTAGAGAAGTGGGGAGCTGGAGTGGAACCCACTCCCCGAGGCCTTGGAAGTGCCCAGGCTGACAGGAGGACAGTACAGACATTTCAGAGGAGGCTGGGAGCAGTGTCCTTGTGTGTGTGCTTCATGCAGACTGAACCGTGGAGCTCAGTTCCCTCTTTAGTCACCTGCTGTGGGCTGTTCAGGCTTGTCGAGTTCATTAGCACCTATTAAGTCACCTTTGTAGCTGAGATGCAGAACTGGCTGGGTGTTCTGTAATTCTTGCATGTTTAAAGCAGGCCAGGTCTTTCCTACCTCCTGCAGCTGAGGTCAGACTCCATATCCCAACTGTGGATCTGTGTGGGCACTAACAGAGACATTGCCTTGGTTTCTTGGTGGTGAATGGCTTATCTTGAGAGGAATTCTGCACCCCATCAGCATTCCCTTGGACTTGAGATAAAAAAAACATGGTCACACCTGGGACCCAGACACAGTCCTGCAGGGCTTCTGTCTCCTCTAAGATACTGGGATCTATCCTGGAATGTTTTGAAGGACCTCAGTTAATTCAGAGGTGCCTTAATCAAGTTGCTTTCTTAAAGAATGATACAAAATACTTCCTCTGCAAAACTCCTAGTTCCACCTGATCAGACTTTTGGACTTGTAATGCTCCTTACCTTCAGCAAAGCAAATCATGGGAGGAGAATATCACCCAATGCATTTCATTTGCTCTGTGATTTTAAAAAATTGAAGATTTGTGATCCTGCCCTGTTGTAATTCACGTAATAATTCAAGTAATTAATCCCAATAATTAGGATTTGGGGTATGTTTTGGTTTTGTCTGTTTTTCCCAACTAGGTCGCAGTGCTGGCGGTTCTGGTAGGAACTTTTGGGTGAGTGGGTTGGCTTCCACCACCAGAGCTACAGATCTGAAGAATCTGTTTAGCAAATATGGGAAGGTAAGCGGTTATTTTTGCTGGTTTGTTTTTGTTTTGGTGTTCGGTTTGTTTGCACAAGTTTGTTTGAAACTGTGTTCATAAGACTTTTTAAACTCTCATCACTGAAAGCACCCCTGAAAGGAATCCACTGCCAAAAGTATTGTGGGATATCAAGGAAAAATCACTGAAGTACACACTGAATAACGAGGTTTTTTTATTCTGTTGTTCAGAATATATAAAAACTAATGTGAAATTCCATTTGTAGTCCTTTATTTGAAATGGTCAGTAACTGTTTACACACACTTCTGTGCTGCAGTATGCTATCTTTGTGTGCTAAAAATTCAGTCAACTGTGAATTTATTTAAGATTTCCTTAGGACTAAGTAAAACATGCAGTAAATGTTGAGACAGAATTATGGGGCCTATCTTAGGAATTGCCTTAGTTACTCAAATGTTAATTTATCAAGAGTTGGCAATTCCTTTGACAAACACTTGTTTGGGCAGTTTGGGATCTGGGGAGGTGTTGTTTTCCTTTGCAGGCAGGGCAGGTCCTGCAGTTGCTGTTAAGGACAGACAAAATGTCAAATCTCCCTGTCAGCTGGAAAGTGGAAAGAGTTCAATAAAAGGCTGATATCAGAGCCATCAGTAAGGATTTTTGTCAGACCTCTAAAGCCTATTTACAGATTCCTACCAGCAGATTGCAGTAAAAGCAAATTGTATGTGCTGACAATTGGCCATTGGATGTTTTACTGATGAAAAAAATGCAACTTTAATATGACTTTACAAATAGGTACAAAAATGGATTCATTGTAGCACATCTTGGAGTTTAAAAGTCATGGGACTGGTAAAACCTGTTTAATGCTCCTTGAAATGCAGTACTTCCATTGATTTGCTTAGAAATCCATCTGGTAACCTAAAATGTTGATCATAGAGATGTGCCACAAAGCTTTAGATGTAATAAAAAACTAAACAACAGCCAACACTGTATTTGGCTCCAGATAGATGCCATGGTACCATTTAGTAATTTAAATAAAATACTGTTATTTTCTTCAGGGCATTGGCAGAGGCAGAGCTTCCTGGAAGTAGATGTACTTGTGCAATAAAGCAAATGCTCAGAAGTAGGTTCTTTATTCAGCTGTACTTTAAAACAGCACTCCTGAAACACGATTGATTTCTGTATTACTAAGTGAGCTGTGTTGAATATCTGAGCATATATGAACACCATTTGTGTGACTTTTCAAGGATCTAGATTTTGGGGAAACTTCTGGTTTCCTAAAGATTGCAGATAACACGGCTGATCTGCCCCAGCAGTGCCATACTAACATTTTTTTGAGGGAAAGTGGCACTCAGCAGTTAAGTATTAATATGGAAATTTGCTTAAACTTTTATATTGGTTTTTACTATTTTATACTAAAGCAAAGAGATGTTGTTGATATAAAATTAGATGCCTTTAAAAAATTTTATTGTCACTCTGGGGTCTTTCTCTGGAAAGGAATTGAATCTTTAGCTCCTACCTCTTGGTGTTCAGCTTTTGTAGCATTCCACTGGTAACAGAAACACGATTGGCTCCAGGCAATGCTCCTCTTGTATTTGTTAATCTCTCAAAAATAGAACTTTCCTACATGGTAATGGCCAGGAATTAAAAAGAGCAGAAGTGGAGCTTGTAGTTCTTGCTGTTTAACCTTGGGGACTTGTCACAGGGAAAGTAATTCCTGGTTTTTTTTGGGAAGGTGGTGGGGGCCAAGGTGGTGACCAACGCTCGCAGTCCTGGCGCTCGCTGCTATGGCTTTGTCACCATGTCCACGGCTGAGGAGGCCACCAAGTGCATCACCCACCTGCACAAGACCGAGCTGCATGGCAAGATCATTTCTGTGGAAAAAGTGAGTACTGGGCCTCAGAGGTACCGAGTTCCCACCAAACTGTGCAAATGGTCGAGGCCACATTCTCAGCTGATGATGTGCAAAATAAATTTCAGGCAAAAAATGAACCCGCTGGGAAGAAGACAAGTGAAAAAAAAGAGAGTGAAGCAAAGAAAGAAACAGTCAGTGAGAGGTACTGTGTTAAAAATTCTCCTACCAAAGGTGTTTTGCTGTTCTTCAGTCTGTGTTGATGTCAGGAGAAACTAAAGTAACAGTAAGAATTTCTGTGGCAAACATTCAGAAAGAGACTTTTGGATTTTTTTTCAGCTTTTACTACAAGATAGACTTCAGTTGATGTTCAGTGCCTAACTTAAAACATTTCTATTGTGTGTTTAAAAGTAGGCATTGAAAGTTGCATTTTGAAGCACACCTTTTAATTTACCCATATTAGAGGTTTAGTAATGATTGTGGGGCTTTGATGTCTTGAATCTGTTGGAAAGGCCGTGGGAGAATTTTGATAGTGTGTCGCTGTCATTACCTTGTGTCATTGGGATAGGCTTTCCTGCAGGTCCCAAACAGCTAAAACAGAGTTGTCCAAGATCTGTTCCCAGATCACGTTCCTCTTGAGCACTGCACTCTTCCTCTCTAGCATTGCTGCAAGTAGCTGAAAGAGGCACTAAGAGAATGAATTAAACACGAAGAACTTTGCCTGCTTGAATTATCTTCTTGAGGCATAACTCCTATTAAATGCTACTTCTTGCTGTTGTTTCACCCCGTTGCCTGACAGAAATGGTTCATTGTCATGTTGTGTAAGAGGCTTGGTGGGCATTAAGTGCATGGTGGTGTGAATTTGTCTTCATGCTTCCAGTTGAGATCCTGAATCCCGGCCAAGTTTGTTGACTACTGCGCAGGATGATCTGAATATCTTGTTTTATGGTGCAGGGAGTTGTGGAAGGAAATGTTTGGAAATGTAATTATGATTGTTATTACATCAAAGTTCTACTTTGTTGCTGGCATTTCCCTTGAATTTTCTTTTCTCTTAATCTTTATTACTCTAATCTGTATCAATATCTATCCACAGACCTGGTGGTCCTAAAAGAGATGAGAAATCTGACCAAAAAGATGATCCTAAAAAGACAGAAGATAAAGATGAAAAGGAAAAAAAAGATAAAGATGACCAGAAATCTGGTTCATCAGATCAGCCTAAAACTATTAAATCAGGTAATTTGGCTGTTGGTGTTTTATACAGAGATGTTGATGTAGGAATATTCAATTGTAGGTAGTTCTTTCCAAAGATAGGTTCTAAGATTGTTTCAGATTCTTAGTTGGAAACCCAGCATGAATACATGGAATGGGAGATGTTTGACATTGTGCAATCCTTTAAAGAAGTACCTGGATTAGGTGGAGTGAAATAATTGATTTTGAAGAGAGGGCTAAATGCCCATTTTCATATTATAGAGAACAGAACTTGTGGCGTAGCAATGAGTGGTGTCGGTCATGTAGTTTGATTGTTTCTTTCCACTTCTGATTTCTTTAGGAAGTAAAGGAACAGAAAGAACAGTAGTCATGGATAAATCCAAAGGAGAACCTGTTATTAGTGTGAAAACATCCACTACATCAAAGGACAGAGTAAGTGATGCTTCTGCATGGGAAACATTTTCCTTAGAAACAGATCCTGAATCCTGCCAGGCTGTTAATAACCCACACTTGTCTTGCCAGTTTGTCCCATTAGACTTCCTATAACATGGTTTTAATTAGTAAAATACCTCTCATTTGGCTCAAATCCTGCCAAGCAAATGGGGCAAGGTATTTACTCTGTTAATCTATGGTGTCTGTGAGCCTAGAAAGAACAGCTTTTGGAAAAAAGCAGGGACCAAGCTTTGAGATACAAACTGTACAAATGGGAACAGAGCTCAGAGTATTGTTTGTGATGATTGTCCTTTAATAAATTAAAGTTTCTCTTTTAAATACAGAGTGTTAAAAGCCAAGACCGCAAATCAGAGAGCAGAGAGAGACAAGGAATTGTCCCCTTTGACAAAATCAAAGCTCAGCGAAAAATGAGGGAGGCAGAGCAGCGCCGGTAAGAGCAGCACTCACATGGTTTGGGGTTTTTCCCCTAAAATAGATACAATTTTCATTTTTAATGAAATAAGACAGAGAGAGAAAAAAGCCTTCATTTTTTTTCCCCACTTTTAACTTTGTTATATTTTTATGGGTATCTATTGAACTAAATTTAGATATATTTAATTATTTTTGGTGGGGCTTTTTCTTTGTTTTCGTATGTTTAATAGGTTTTGTAATGTTTAAAGGTGATAATTGCCGTCCTTCAAATTCCTTACTAGAACTGTGACCTGAATTCCACCTTCTCCACACATTGCAAAACTTCTATTTCTCACCTAAAAATAGTCAGACTGAGCAGGAGGAAAATGCTTTTGTTATTTTTATTGAAGAGGAAAAAGTTTCTCTGTCATAGTTAAATTCCTGAGCTTTAGTGGAGTCATTATCCACCATACCATCCTGCTTTTCTTCACAGAAATCTACTATTTTTCACAAATACTTTATTTCAACATAAGAAATGAACTGTGGGCATTTGGATTCACATTCTCCTTACCCTATAGAAGTATCTGTGGGCATTTGGATTCAGGTTCTCCTGACTGTGTAGAAGGATTTGTGGGCATTTGGATTCACATTCTCCTGACCATACAGAAGTATTTTCCCCCAGGGATGGGTTTTGTGGGAGTCATTTGATCAGTCTCTAAATAAATTTGTGTGTACGCTGAGTATCTTCCCTCCACACACGTGTAATTTCATGGGGATGATGCAGGTTTGCAGGCACTGTGATTTCAATTTTTGACATTCTTTTAGCCTCCTTTCTTTGTTGAGGCATTGCACGTGTAACTTCTGTCTGTTCCAACAGCACCCGCGAGCGCCGGGAGCGGCAGCAGCACCTCCAGACCATCCGCGAGCGGGAGGAGAGGGAGAGGCTGGAGATTGCTCGGGAGAGACTGGAGATCGAAAGGCAGCGCTTGGAACGGGAACGGATGGAGAGGGAGAGGCTGGAGAGGGAAAGGATGCACATAGAGCAGGAGAGGAGGCGAGAGCAGGAGCGGATCCAGCGCGAGAGGGAGGAGCTGCGACGCCAGCAGGAGCAGCTGCGCTACGAGCAGGAGCGGAGATCTGCCATGAGGAGACCCTATGACATAGATGGCAGGTAAAGCCACCACATCCTGATGATGCCAGCAGTAAATGGCGCTGCCAGGTTCTGTCTCGTCTGCCTGGGCTGGAAAAAGCCGTACACAGGCTCTCAGTTGTTGGGTCATGTTTAACAGCCCAGGTTTTTCAACGCCCTTTTGAACTGAGTTGCCCTTCTTTTGGTTTGGAAGGAGGAACAATATCGAAAGGCATTATCTGGGCTGAAACGAGCCTGTTGTTCCTTTCAGGAGGGACGATCCATACTGGCCAGAGGCAAAACGAATGGCCATGAATGACAGGTACCACTCAGACTTCAGTCGCCAGGATCGCTTCCATGACTTCGATCACAGGGACCGTGGGCGTTACCAGGAGCATTCAATAGACAGGTTGGTGCCCTACCCCACTGCTGCCTGAAAACAGAGCACAAAAATATGTACTTAATGTCACATCTTGCTAATGTCACAGCCTTTGCTGTGTACTGAGTTAGTATTTTATTTTTCAAGTGCTACTTAGTGGCTGTGGACTTTCCCTTCCAAAACCATGAGAAGATTTGTACTGTGCCATGAGTTAAAGCTTCTGGCAGGCTTAGTCTGAGTGTTTTGCAATGCTGTCTCACATATTTGTAGGATTCTGAAAAATTTCTAAATAATATTGTAGGCACCTAGAATTTTAACAAGAATATTTTGGTTCATATGTTAGGACTAACTGGATTTCCCAGGAATCTGAAATGTGTCACATTTTCCATATGTTCCAGCTGTTTATGCCTTTTGTGGATAATATGGCATGATGTGGGGGCAGGATTTTTCATCTGTGTTGTTAAATAAATGGATTTTTTCTAGACTGCTGTGTGTTTTACTATCACAGTCTGATTCTAATTGTTGTTTCTAGGAGAGATGGATCCAGGACAATAATGGGAGATCGGGATGGACAAGTGAGTTGCTTTGTGGAGCTACAGAGATACCTTTACATCTTCTAACCTGGTTTTCTATAGTGTGTGTGTCAGATTATATCTCAGTAGTTCAGAATTACATTATTTCTACCAAAATACGTTGGAATAATCAGATTGTATTGTTTACTTCAATAAGATGAAATCCAATTCAAAGACTTGTTTATTATAAAAGTTAGATATAGTTACTCTGATAGAAATCAAAGCAAGCGAGTTGTGTCAAAATACACATACAGTATTCCAACAGATTTCATAGAAGAAGCAAAGGTAGAAATTCACTTTGTGAGGTCACATGGCAACAGCAGCTGAACTGTAGAGATGTTCTTTATTTGAGGGCTGAGGGAAAGACCTTCAGGGCTCATTCAAGCAGTGACAAATGAATTTTATGGAGTCAGAATCCTGAGTGGCCTTTACTGTGAGGTTTGGAGGGACCTGGATGGGCTGGGCTGGGAATACCCTGAAGGTCAAGAGCAGGAAACACAAAGTCCTGGGCTGATCTTAGCAATGTGCATTAACAACTCCTGGGAGGAAGGATGTGGATAAAGTGTGCCACTCAGTGGTGCCCATTGACAAGAGGAGAGTCAGTGAGCACACACTGAAACGTAAATTCCCTCTGAGGAGGATCCAAATCCCCTTGAACTGGGAGCACTGGAACAGGTTGCATGGAGAACCTGTGAAGTCTCTAGCTGGGAAGAGCCTCCAAACCCTCTGGGAGACTCTGCTGGGAAAGCCTGGACCTGGCTGACCCGGAGTAGATGTCAGGAGGCCCCTGCCCTCCCAGATGATTGTGAGATTGAGTAATCACAGGTCCAGGCAGCGAGCAGGTCTGTGCTGGGCAGCAGCCCTGTGAGAGCTCCCTGCCTTGCAGCATTACCCAGACGAGCGGCACGGCGGCCCCGAGCGGCACTCGCGGGACTCGCGGGAGAGCTGGGGCAGCTACGGCTCCGACAGGAGGATGAGTGAGAGCAGAGGGATCCCCCCACAGTCACGGTTCGTACTGAAAACACCTCTTCCCCTGCGCCTAAGCAGTGTTTCCAGATGGGGGGTTATTTTTGGTTTGGTTTTTTTGGTTGGGGTTTGTTTTGTTTTTTGGGTTTTTTTTGTTTGGTTGGGTTTTTTTTGGAAGATGTTGTTTTTTTCCAGCTTTCACCAAAGTGTGTTGGATGGACTGCAGATGACTGGATGCCTTGTGCATCAAAACATGCACTTAACCTGGTATTTTTTAATAACTTCACATCTTAAAGTCATAATGCTTTCCATTAATTTTAACTAACATCCCTATCAAAGCTTGCTATTTTTAGGATAGGGGTTCTCCCCCAATATCTTACTTGTCATCTTAGTTGGTTTGAGCAGAAAGATTCTTCTGAGATTTTACTTAACAGATAGCAATACAAATATAAGAATAAAGCATTTATTGGTAAAGCATTTGAGTAAGTTTGTGACTTAGATTCAAATACAAAAACTGTTTCATGTGCTCTGGCTCGTGTGAGAAGATGGGAATTCCATGTCTTCCCAGGGATGGACGTGACTGGGGAGATCACAGTCGAAAATTTGAAGGGCACCAAGATCGCTCCTGGCAGAGCAGCGTGGATGGAGGGATGATAGGACGGGATCACGAGAGATGGCAAGGTATGGCCTTGCACAGCTCCTTAGCTGTGCTGTGTGAAGAAGAAAATGCAGACATTTTCCTTGAAGTAAAACTCTTGCTGTGGATATAAAGGAAGCATTTGAACTTTTCTAGGTGGCGGCAGAGGCAGACCTGGCCATGTGATGCATCGTGGAGGCATGTCAGGGTAAGAACTTTAAAAAGAGCACAGTGTTTGTTTTCCTGTTAAGGGGCATTTCTTCTATTTAAATTGGCCAAAGAAACATGGGAGTATCAGTTATCTAATTGTTACTTAAATGTCAAGGAATAATAACATATCCCCATGGTTTTTATGCAGTGTATTTTATGGAAGAATGTAAACAAAAAGGACACCCATTCTAGCAATCTGACTGTACCAGCATGAAAGAACATTAACATGTCTGCATCCCTTTCCAGGCGTGGCAGTTTCATGCAGGGTGGCAATCAGAGTCAGATCATGCACGGAGGAGGAATGCAAGGAGAAGGATTTGCTGGCCAGGAGAGGGCAAACAGACCGAACGATCCTCGTTTCAACCGGCGCTACTGATTGTGTTTGGTTTTTAATGCAAGGTGGCAGGTGAAACAGATCTGTTACCCAGGGTTACCATTAATTGTAACTTATGGGCTACTGTAAGTGTAATTTTTTTTAAGCTGCTGCCATATAATGTCACTCAATCCAATGTGAACTCATTTGTTTTGTAAGGTGTTGTTCATATGCCATTTAAAAATGTTTGTTAATGAAGCATTCCATTTTCCATAAATAAACGCCAGTTTACAGTTACTTGCTTTGTTTCAGCAGTCCCTGTCAAACAGATTTCTTCAGCTGTGGGTCAAACCATAACTTTGTTTCAAAGATGAAGTGTCAAAATGCCTTGGAGGTGTCCCTTTGCACTCCCAGAAATAGTGAAATACTGTGTTTTACCTCAGAGCTCAGTTACCAACCCCTGTAACCATGGCCCATGTGCCACCAGGAGAGAACCTGAGTGGATCACAGCTGTCAGAGTCTGAATGCCTCGCCACTGCAAAATTGCCACAAGAGCTTGTAGGGCAAGTGGTGAAGAATTCTTTTCATCTGGTGTCATGTACAATAGAATGTCTATAACAGGAGTTACATTCTGCAATAGCAGCACAGCTTCTGTAAGAGACAGCACAAACCCTCTTGCAGGTGCTTGTCAGGATCACTTCATTTAGCTTCTGATAGATCAGGGTAGTCCAAAATTCCACCAGTCTTGCAGCCTGGTAATTTTACCTAGCAATCCGTAATTTCCTTAGAAGCAGCCTCTGGCTGTGCTTTGGCATAATTATGTGTTGAGGAACTGCCAGGATCAAGATTGGTGCAAATGATCTGTTGCTTTGTCATATCCAAGTTAAAATTTGTCTTTGTGCAGACATCTCTGGAGCAACATGGCCTTAGCCTTACCCTAAAATGGCTTTTATGATGCCAAGAGGAAAAAAAAATCCTGGTACTTTCCTATGTAGAGTTTTTTCCCACCTTTAGAGAAGGATTTTTTTATGAGTTGCCTGGAGATATTTTTTCATTCATCAATGGAGAAAGCATATTACAGTGATGAAGCTTTGGAGAGCAATCATCAAAGGGCAAAGAAGTGGTACAGAAGATCCTGAAAAGCATGGAGAGAACTCAAGTTCTGAGCATACCAGAGGTGCAGTATTCTGTTTGTACCTGGTGCTCAAAGTGGTTCCGTGTGGTTTGTAGCAAAGGCCAGAGAGGAAGATTCTCTAGACAAGTGTCAGAGTTCCATTAGTGGGATTTTTGGCCCGGTGAGGAGGGGGAGTAGACCTGTGACCAAAGTTGTGCTGCTTCAAGAGCAGTGGACATGGGAAAGTCAGAGAAGAAATGGGGCATTAATCGAGGTTATCTGGGTTCTGGGCACAGTGAAGCACCTGCAGGACAACTCCAAGGTTTACTGAGCTTGAAGCTTCCTTCTGGACCATCAGGTTAAAGAAGTGCTGATGGACCCATCCTTCAAGAATTAACTTAAGCACTTTTTAAAGCCATCTGCATCTTAGCCAAATCCTCTGAAATCTCTGCGCAGTTGGCTTCATCATGTATCTATTTGTTAAAAAAAAACCAAACCTGCAAATCCTTCTTCATCCCGACTTAGGTAAGGACTCATCTGCTCTCCCCTCCTGCTGTTCCCTGTTCTGCAGCTGTGTTTTGGCTCATTCTGTAATTGTAACAATCCTATCAAAAAGGGTTAAAACACAGAATCAATTTGTAACTTTATTTTACAATGGTGGTGCCCTCCAAGCCATTGGTGCTCCTTACATTTGCCTGGGCTGTGAATTAAA
The DNA here is from genome assembly GCA_013397315.1 of Donacobius atricapilla. Classification (NCBI taxonomy): domain Eukaryota; kingdom Metazoa; phylum Chordata; class Aves; order Passeriformes; family Mimidae; genus Donacobius; species Donacobius atricapilla. The sequence continues at coordinate 650,331 of WBMY01015887.1, forward strand.
AATAGACCTTGTGAAAGTTTTCATCCACGTTAAAATGAAAATATGCACAGTCTGCCCACTGGGGCATAGTGCAAGCTAACAAAAGTTTCATGCAGATAAACTTGGCTCAGTTACTCCCCACTGTGCTTGTATAATCATCCCAGGCCATCTTTTACAGCATCTTTTACTGTTACCTTGGATTTAATTTTTTTTTAACTCTTGTTGGCTTGGTTTGAATTAGATGGCATTCACCTTCAAGATTAATTCAGCTTCTGAATAATCTATTTGGTTTCCAAGCTTTAGAACAGAAGCCGTTCCTCAGCACTTGGCCATCACTTCATCACAACTGATCTGTGGTTCCCGGAGCCTCGGATCAGTGCTAGGACAAAGCAATTATTCCACTCTGCAGGCTAAAACCACCCAAATACAAATGGAAGTTCCAAAGTCTTTTATTGTAGCCCTTACATGGCCAGGCTGTCCTGCAGAGGGGTGGACTGAGAATCCTGAACGCTGGAGAACATGTTCATTTCACAAGATCCTTCACATATTTCCAGCCTTCCACTGTGTATTCACAGGCCCTGGTGGGAGCTACAGACAAGGCAGACATGACTCTGTGCACTCCTGCAAGGAAAGCAGAGAGGAATTAGCCCAAGATTCCCGTCATTCAAGCCAAATTTCCCCATTTCCAGCACCACCATTGTAGACCTCTTTAAGCCCTGAGCTTTTGTGACACAGAAATTCCAAATACAGACCTTGTGCATGAGTTAAGACAATTAAAAGACTGAGCTCAGTTCTTTAAGTCTTGTTTTATTTCTGGCCTTACCACAGACTCCATGGGTGATGCTGGACATGTCACAGTTACTTATTTGTGGATTGTGTTTCCCCACAATTACATGAAGACTCTGCTGCACCATAAAACTATTTATTGCTAGGTATTTATAACATGCTTTGGCTTTCCAACAAAAATGTCTAAAATTCTAATAACAGCGGGAATGAATGCTCATCCCTTCTGAATAGCCAAAGATTGAGTTCAGACGCAGCTAGTGAGCAGTTATTTTACCTTTATTCCAGGAATCAGAGAGGGAAAAGTCAAATTTTGGAGTGGATGGGAGCTAGAAAGAAAGAGAGACAAAATATCAGCACTTGAGAGGTTTCACTGGGAATTCACATCACTGGCAAAGCCTCCTGACCTCAGATCTCAAAAATACTTAGGTGCCTGCTCTTTGTAAGCCTCAAAAGAGACCAGACATGATGCTTTAAGTCTGGGCTTTGCTCTTTCCTGCAATACAAAGTAGGTGCTAAAGGTAGAACATATTATTTAGGTGCTCCTGAAAAAAAAGAACATCTCCATGGCTGTCTCTCTCAGTTTATAGTTGTCTATAATAGGAAAAATGCTTTTCAAACTTTAAGCAAAGTTTGAAAAGCAAATCCTGTTTTCTGAGGATTTTAAAAACTAAGTACTACTCAACAGAGGAAGGGCCTCTTCAAGCAATTTAAATTAAAGTTGATGAACTGTTAGCAATATAAGAAATTGGGAGGATAATATTTTCATTGTTTTTTCTTAAAAGCATGTAGGATCCTTCAGAAGAAGCTTAGAAATACCACTACGTAGTGAAATACCTCCTAGAGCATGTTTGCAATCCCTTCCTTGACCCTGCATAGGCTAGTCACCCCTCTCCTTTGAAATCTCTGAGCAATGTCTCTGCCCCAAATTTAGAATTTTATTCACCTTCCGTTTCAATCCTGTTAAAAATATTTGCCATGTGAAATCCAGTTTCAACAGTAGAACTCCTGCCAGCCTCACTAGAATCAGAACATCACCTCATTCAGAGGAGGTGTCTGTGTGCAGGGATCACCTGAGCAGCCCTTACCTCCCAGCCCAGGTAATTTGTCCACTCTTGGATAGCTGGAGGCAGCGTTTCTTGAGCTTTTCTGAGTGCTTCAGCACCTTCTTTACCACTGCCCAGCAGCCCCTGGTCATATGCCACATACACAGCAGCTCCAGCCAGGCCTCCTTTGATCAGAAACCTGAAAAAATTGAAAGCAGAACAGTTCAGTTCGTGTTCTGACCATCAGTGCATCTCTCTCGGTGGTTGTGACTACCAAAGAAGGTTATCAATAAAGAAATCTCATGTCTGACTGCAGGCAAAATTCAGCAGAAAAATACCTGCCTATGTTCCTTGCCTGCCTAGGACAACTACTCCGTCAGTTCCTTGAAACTACACTTAATTCATATTTTATCAGTGATGGTTTTCAATATTAAAATAAGAAAGTGTCAAGTTCCTCAAGAGCATATGCCACTTTTTAAAGCCTGAGAATCACTGACATCTTCCTCTGCTAAAAGCAACTAAAGGATTTTGCAGTGGGCAAGCCATACATGTTAATGATGTGATTCTTCCTGATAAATCTGACATTTATTTAATAAATCTGACAGACACCAATATCTTGTTAAGCTCATTACAGTCCAGTGAACACCTGGCCAAGGTGTTTCCATTGCCAAGGCTTTTCAGGTTTCCCTGCATGATGTGCAGTCACCAGTTTTATAGTTGTGATGGCAACCTACAAAAGGGACAGCGAGAAGAGAATATTTGACCTTTAGTGGCATTTCCATTATAAATAAGAGATCTGAGGTGACTGACTTTCCCAGACTCACAGGGCAAAGAGATGGTTTCCCTTTTAAAAAAACAGCAAAAGCTATTGTACAAGGGGACAACCCCAAACTTGGCAGACAGCAGTACTGCAGTAGCAGGACATAAGACAGATACAAGAGAGCTGACAAGAGAGAACCGATTTTTTTAAGTTGCGTATTCATACGCATTTCGGGGAAAAGGGATTTCTCTGCCAAAATGCACCGCTCGCCCCAAGGATACCCTTCAGCACGCCCTCCCTGCGGCTCGAAGTCGAGCTCCGAGCGCCGCGCTACTCCCGGGCTTGTTACGTGTCCGTGCTCGGCCCCGGCAGCGGCAGAGCCCGGCCCGGCCTGTGCAGACACAGCCGGAGCTGCCGGCCCGGCCCGGCGCGGCGAGGCCAAGGGCGCGGAGCG
>WBMY01015887.1:653531-694006 GCA_013397315.1 Donacobius atricapilla
GGCAGGGCTGGAGGAGTGAGGGATGTGAGGGAGACGGACAGGGCCGGGCAGGGCTGGGGGCGTGAGGGACCGGGCAGGGCCGGGCTGGGCTGAGGAGCGTGAGAGGTGTGAGGGCGACGGGCAGGGCAGGGCTGGGGGCGTGAGGGGCCGAGCGCGGCTCCCGCCCCTTCGTGGCGCTGTCCCCGCCGCCTGTTTTGTCGCGCTGTGTCGCAGCGTGGTGGCGGAGCAGCTCATCCCGCTGCTCTTCCTAGCCAGACGAGGCTCCATCCTGTGGGCTCTGCCGCCGCCTCCCTGCCGAGATCCGGCTGCTTTGGGGTCACTGCTGCCAACTGTCATCAGTCTTTAATGAATTAAGAGTTCTCTAAGATTAGACACGAGGCGGGGGGGGGGTTCTCCTCTAGGCTCGCAGTGTGTGGAGACTGGATCTGAGTGCAGAGGGCTGTGGGAATTGCCGGTGAAGGATCCTTTTTATTCTTGAGCACGGTGGCTGTGGCTCCCGGGAGAGAGACCCCGCAGCTGGGCTCTCGGTTCTACAAAAGCCTTTTCGTGCCTCTCGCAGGTTGGCTCCAGGCATCAGAGGAAGGAGAATACAGTATTATTTTGGCTGAAGTGATCAGCTTCAAGACTTCACTTTGTTCCTCACAACCTAGAGGGATATGAAGCCAATTGGAAAAGTGCTTTGTGCTACAGTAGTTGTAGCTGGGCTCATAGCTTTCTTCTGGAAAGACTTTAACCCAGGTAGGCTCGCCAGGGGGATGATTTCAAGCTGAAATATAAGTCACACAAGGCAAGAGGTTGAATTTCCTAACTTTGACTGATGGTCTCATTCCTGCCGTGGTCTTACTAGAGTTGGTGGCCCCAAAGCAATGTTTCATTCCCAGAAACAAGGAGAAACTTTAAACAAAGAAGAGGAAAAAATGGTCTAAGAGCAGGGATCCTGCTGCCTCTGTGGGGAAAAAATGGCACTTTGCTACTGCCTCTCTCTTTTTAAGTTTTGGTTGTAAATTCCTTGGTGTCCAGAACCATCTCTATAGGTGTGCAGTGCCTGGCACAAGAGGGCTGATGGCAAAGAGTAAATGATATGCAGAAGGCACATAGCCTGGTTTCTGGTTTATGTTGTACAGCTTCTTAGAAAGTGAAAAACAACTTGGTTCTTGAAAGGTTTTGGTCTAGCAACCCAGGCAAAGGCCCTGTGGCACAACTAGCTGGTGTCATCATGTCATTGCATCATCAGTCCTGCCTCTTCTAGTTTTGGAGAAGCACCACGAATTTTGAGCACTTGGGTGCATCTTTCTTCTTTAAAGCTCTTCCAGTACTTACAGGCAGCTCCTCTGCTGCTTTCTTCACTTACTTCTGTATCTTTTATTCTGTTTCCCATAAAAAAGAGAGCCTGTCTGGTGCCTGTGTTCTTGTGACTGGAGCCAGTGCTGGGATTGGAGAGCAGATAGCTTATCACTATGCCAGATTTGGTGCTGAAATTGTGTTGACTGCCAGAAGGGAAGCTGTGCTGCAGAAGGTAAGAACCTCATCCTTGTATAGGGGAAGACATGAGACATTCAAGCTTTTACTAAACCAATAAAAAAATTAGTTGTCAGCATGATTAATTTTCCTTTGGAACTGTTGAGCATAAACCCAGAAGACAAGTTGGGATGTACAAGAAGACACAGTGCCTGAGCTTTTAACTGCCTGGACATTTATTTTTATGAGGGGGTGGTGTGAGGCTGCATCAGGGAAAGTCCAGGTTGGACATTAGGAAAATGTTCTCCACTGAGAGGGTGATCAGTCACTGGAATAAGTTCCCCAGAGAGAAGTGGTCATGGCACCAAGCCTGTCAGAGTTCAAGGAACATCTGGGCCACATCCTCAAAGGTAATGATTTGGTTTGAGGGAGTCCTGTGAGGAGCAGGGATTTGGATTTGATCATCCTTATGGGTCCTCTTCAATTGGAGACACTCCATGAACTACAATTCCTGTGCAATATTGTGCAGCTTTTCAGAGTCCAAATTGTTCTGTTTGTAGCTGTTTTGTTAAAAACCTCAAGACTTTTTGTAGGTTAAATGCTTTTTGACCAACTCAAACAGATGAGACTTCTTCATCTGTACTTTATGAAACAGGACAATATTTAGAAAGAGGAACTCTTTAATTGTGGGGATGTGTGACTTCCAAGGGAAGTTCTTCACTGTGAAATGGTACAAAAAGTGACAGTGGGATCATGAGCAAAATAATAGTTCCTAATGACTGGAAGGCATTATTTCAGCAAATAGCGAAAACTGCATATCACTGCCAGACACATCCACACACTCAACATAGCAAAGGAATTATGAAAGATGAATTCTTTTCCAGTTATTATGGAAAAAAGAGAAGAACTTCATGTAACCCTTGTTCCAGAAGATTTCTCCTGAAGAAGATTGGGGTTTTTTCCAGTCAATCTTGATCCTGTCCCAAAGTAGATCATTTAAGCAGACAGTTAAATAGAGGTAGCTCTTTGCAGGATGCAGATTCAAAGTCTGGATGCAGAATGAGCTCTCCATAGCCCAAACAGTGGTACATTTTAAATTAAAGTGTGTCTCTGTCCAAAACTGACTCTCACTGACTAGTATGTGCTTTATAGTGCCTTTTCCCCTATTCTTTTTCCAAATAGTTTAATCTTTGGGGCGTGTTCTTTTTTAAGGTGATGGAGAAATGCCCCTGGAGAACAGGGGTGCTCTGGTGGTTGTTTCTTCCCTCACAGGTTGGTGGCTTGACCTGCAATAAGTGCTGGTCTCATGGAAACAATGGCTCCCAGTACTGTTCATATTTCTCTGCTGTTCAACTCCTAAAGACATTTTCAAACTGTGCTTTCCATAGTATATAATAATATTATAATACATATATAATACTATGTATTCTAATATATAAAGGGAGACTCACCTGAACAGAACATGAGTGGATGCAGTGTGACAAAGCCCGCATCTTTTCCCAGATTCCCTCTCCATGGATCCTCCTCACTCCCAGTTTCCTGGTGTTTTCCATTCCCTCTTTTCCCTCTCCAGAAAAAATGCCCACTCCCTTCACCACTTCTTACTCTGCCACCAAGTTTGCACTGGATGGATTCTTTGGCTCACTGCGCCATGAGCTCATCATGCAGAAGAGAAATGTGTCTGTCACCTTGTGCATCCTGGGCCTGATCGACACTGCTTCAGCACTGGAGTACACCAGGTGGGTGTTTGTCTGCAGGAATACATCTTTTCTTGAAAGCATGCAAAAAAAACCACACAGCAACTCTGATTCAGAGGGTTTGGGGAGAGTGCACCTGCCTGAGCATGTCACAGGGGTTGCTCATGATGGGACAGGAGCAGGCAGAGCCCTGCGGGGTCAGCGTGCCCAGCTCAAACGCCCGCAGGGACTGCCTGGCCTTGCGCTCTCTCGCGTTCCCTTGCAGGGCAGCAGTGGTGGCAAGTCCCCTTTTCCTAACGGGACTCGTGGTCTCTCATCCTGCTTCAGCCAGGGTTCTGCTGCTGCTACCCATCAGCCAGAGATCTTCCCCACTGTTCACTCTGCCTTAGCACTCCTCCCCTCTCCCCTCCTCCCTTAGCCTCACCTCTCTGCTCTGACTGCATCCAGCCTTTCCTCAGCCCCAGCTCTAACCCCTGTCTGTCTGCACGGGATGCCCTGGAATGTCTGTACATTCCTGGGACATCCTCCTCCACTACTTCATTTTGGATTCCATGAACGCTCCTACTTCCTCCGAGTACAATTTGGATCTCTATTTTAATTAAGCAAGTTTTTAATGTGTTGGTATTATGTGTTGATGCTTCCTCTGTGGAGAAATATTGGTCCCTTGGATTCTGTGGGCCAAGGCCAGTTTGCTGGCCCCAGTGACCTGTTAAATTAGCCCAGGGCTTTGGCAATGTCTTCAAGTGTAAGTATTATCTAAAAGCAGGTGCAACTAACAACATGAAGTAGAACCCCTGTTACTTAGCAAGTAAAACTTTTATTAAATAAATTTAGGATTTTTTTTTTGACCAGAGTGAGGAATTTGACATTGACAAAGCTTGTATCGCACCTGTAACACTGTACAGTCACATCAGTAACTGTGATGGAAGAAACTGTAAATGCTTGTTTTAAACCAGCTTGACCTAGGATTCCCAAAGTCCTTTTTTTTTCCCATTTTGCATTTGTTCATCTTTTTTCTTTTTTTTTTTTGTTTTGTTCAAAATTAGACTAAGTTTAAACTTCATGAAATTACTTGTAGCAGAAATAAAGTACATTATACAAATCACATACATAATAGATGTTAAGTATAAAAATGGTATTTACAATAAGTAAACATGGACTATAGAAACACACAGACTCTCACAGCTTCATTCATCTCTCATAAACTCTCAGTGTCAGACACAGAAGGGTGGTTGAGGAGATGTGAAGGTACTTCAAGGACTGTGCCACAAACACCTGAACAAAGGGCAAACTGGAGGAGAATGAGAGTTGGCCGAGATTCTCCAAAATCCCCATAGCTCATTTCAGTAGCAATTGCACCAACTTTGCCCCACCAACTCTCTGTCCCTATTTCAATGTGCTCACACACCCTCACACACACGTCAATGTTTGTGGTACCTTTCAAACTCCGGAATATTGAAATCGTTCATTCCTCATCACTCTGGGGTTTGTTGGTCTGTTCTGCCTTGCTTTCCTTTCCTTATTTTTGTAGAAACTTGAAGAGACTGTTCCAAACTGTTCAAGGGATGACACACACCCCCCCACTCCCAGGGGATCTTTTTTAAATCCAGTTCTGAACTACATTCTGTGCTTTAGAGTTTGTGTATATAGTGTATTAAGCTGTCCCTACATATATATATGTGTATATATATATGTATATGCTGCATAATGTACAATCTGTCTCTTGGAGGGGGTGCTGGGGGTAAAAACCCCAGAATGGAACCCTCTTTCATCCTATTTTCCTTGCATCTGCTGGGGAAGGCTTTGCAGCGGGTGCATGAGGAGAGTCCTCCTGCTGAATTCAGAGGGAGAAAACGTCCCGTGTCATGTGGAAGGAGAGCTGCGTGCTCCCCAGCGCTGCATCCGACACAGGGAGGCAGTGTGCAGCCCCTGGGAGGCTTCTCTGCCCGTGCTGGAGATTGCGTCTGCTCACTCTCTCATCTTCTCCTGCCTTCATCAAGAAAACGCTGTTGCCATGGAGAGCTGTGAAACACGGATCTGTGCCATGTGTGGGGAGGCAGTGCAGTTCCTCTAAGGAAGGGGACTGATTTCCTGTGCTTTCAGCCTCATCACGGAGTGCTCAGGGTAGGGGCTGCCACCACATCCCAGGAGCTTTGTCTGCAGAAGCCCTTGGAAAGGTAAGACAGAGCTCTCCAGAGCCTTAACCAGGCTGGTGCTAAGGTGGACGACTGACTCAAGCTAAGCAGCTGACTGTGCCCTAAGCCTGGAGGAATGTATTTCTCCTTCCTCTTGCTCGTGTTGAGCAGAGAGATGTGCTCACTCTCTCTCCCCAACCCACCCCCAGCCCCCTCTCTCCAAAATGTTCAGGCCTATCTGCAGTGCTGAGAAGACACTGTTGCAAAGGCAAACCCCGAATTTCCAATACCTCTTGCAAGCAGTCAGTCTCTGAATGGAAAAGTTTGGTCCTGTGAGCTAGTTTAAAAAAAAAATAGAGACTGTATATATTTATAGTTATCTATGAAAGGGCCAGAAACAGAGCAGGAGGGAGGGAGGGACGGAAGTAAATTTCCACACATCACTGCAGTAACCTAGAGACACACCATGGGTTTGCTTGGTCCATGTTCTCCAGCCACACCCCGAGAGGAAGAGCTCCGTGTCCCAGGGGCTGCTGGTTTGCTGGTCCCTTTGCTTTGCACCACGTTAGCAGCAAAAATGCGAGTCCAGGCGTGGCAAGAATCTTCCTCCTGGGCAGATATTGAGCCTTCTCTTTAATTGCATGTCTTGGAGAGGAGGGGAGGAGGAAGATGGGGTGGGTAAGGTGGGAAGCCGAGGAAGGAAAGGGGTGGTGTCAAAAGAGTCGATAAATTTACTGGCCTCTCTGAAAATCAACCTGAAGCAGAAATTCTTCCTCTGGACTTTCCCTTCACCTGAACAGAAAGGGAGAAAGGGAGGAGGGAGGGAATTGGGAGATTAGGAGGACATCTATGCACACCTCAGGCTTTGAGCTGCTGCTGCTGCTTAAACCTGGAGGACTGTGACCCAAATCAGATCAGCCCTCCCTTGCTCCCCATTTGTAGGCTGGCAGGCGCTGGCTCATGGACAGCAGCCCTTCAGGGTCTCACCTTTTCTCTGCTTTTCTGTGATCCCTGTGAGTCATGGGATTGTCTCTTCTTACCCCAGAAAGCGTTCTTTGCAGACTAACTTCAGGGCGCATGTAACAACTGCAAACCACTGGGGTTTAGTACTTTTTTATGCAGGCAAAAGGTTTTTGGGAACAGTTAGACAGCAGAGTAAAACCTTGCTTAGAGCACAAACAGGCCACTGGAACCATCTGCCTGTCAGGGCCCTGAGGGCACTCAGGCCTTGATGAACCTGACCAGCCCCACCTGCACTGTCTGTGCACTCTGCCCACAGCTCTGAGAGTCTCCTTACAGCTCTGTGCACCAGCCTTTGTCTGACAGACAGCGTGGAAGTGCCCGTCTCCCTGTCCTTGGATCTCCTTACCTGGGCTCCAACCCCTGGCCTGGCTTCCCACCTCCATGTTTATTGTCATTACAGGCCCGCCTGGCAATCACTGGACCATGTCTGGCCCTGTTCACCTTCACCAGACCTGATCTTGACTCTCTGGCTTGGCTTTGGGCTTGCCCCATTGCCACTAACTTGCCTGCTGATTGCTGAACCTGGCCATCATCTCCAGGCCTGCTCTGCTCACCCTGCTCAGGTGAAGCCTCTGCCCCACCAGGTGTGTCACTGCCTCCACTCCTGGCCTCCCACTCTGTGGGGAGCAGCTGGAGCCCTGCCCAGAGCTGTGCCCTGCTGGGGGCAGTTTACCTGTGCTGCAGAAGTGACTCCTGCTTGCTCACTGCTGTCAGTAGGGATGGTTGGCATCCTTGGGCCGTTTTAACTGGACCTTCAAGCGTTTCATGCCAATCTGGAAGCCGTTCATGGCCTGGATAGCAGTCTGTGCACTGGATGGGTTGTCAAAGCTCACAAAACCTGGGGGAAGGACACAGGATGGATGGCAGTGGCACTGCTGGGGCCACGCCCTCTGTGATTGTCACTGTTATTGATCACGCTTCCCTTGCCTGCACTTACCAAAACACTTGCTCTGATTGGTGGCACGATCCATGAACACCTTTGAGGAGATGATATTGCCAAAGGGCAGGAACATCTGCATCAGCTCGTTGTCTCCAAACTCCTGGGGGAGATGGTAGATGAAGAGATTGCAGCCTTCAGGACCTGCAGGTACGGGGGCAATGGGGAAGGACAAAACAGAAATCCCCCAAAGGGCAGGGGAAGAGAAATGGGCTCAACTCACAGCACAGCACTGGAGGAGAGCCCTAGCACTGCCTCCTTCTGCTCTGACCTCCCCTTGCTTGCCTCTGTCCCTGGTACACAAATGAGGGCTCTCGAAGAGCAACTGGGAGACTAAACAAAACTAGAGTTTCTGGAGAGCAGGTTCTCTTTCAAAGCTTGCCTAGTTCCTACACAGGGTGCTGGACACAGCCAACTCTGTAGTGTCTGGGGGCTGTTCTGCTGGAAGGAAATCAGCCGCGGTGAGAGCTCACAGCTGTCCCAGTCCTAGGAGAGCTGCAGACACTGATGTGTGAAAGCTGCTGCTCTAGCATTCCCTGCAGTGTTGCCTTCAGTCCAGAAGTCACAGCCTTAACTGGAAACTCTTGGATTGCCACACATCCAATTTATGGGCTGACCTGGTCCTGCTCACTCCTTCACTTGCTCCTCAGGAGCACAAGAAGATGCTCCCTTGCTGACACTTGCTCTACCAATCATGTGCAGAGAGAGAATGCCTTTGCCTCCAAATGCTATTTAAGCCAGTTTTGAAGTAAGGTGAAAATAAATTCAGTAGGCTGTGAAGGCTGAAAAGAGAGGAGAGTACATTGGAGAGGCTGGTTTGATTGGTCCCACTGTGGTTCTAGCACCAGCAAAGTGGGGGCTGAGTGCTCTTTGCCCCTGAGTGCAGAGGGAAGGTGCTGACCCTCATCCCTTTGGTGTGAAAGGTGTTCCAGGGCCTGCTGCCCCTTTGCACCCGGCAGCACCTGACCAGAGGTGAGGTCAGCAAACATCCTGTGACCCTTCCCAGCCCACTCACTGCAGACATGTGGTTGTTTCCATCCCCAGCTCCAGCAGGAAAGATCAGTGGGCAAACATTAGTGCTGTCTCCTCTCCACTGGCTCTGCTGTGCAGAAGATGAGCTCCACAAATCCCACCCATGCCAGCGGACACCCCTACTCCCACTCTGATCCTCACCTTCTCGCTGCTGCTGCTGCAGGATGGGAGGCTGCTGAGGGATGCTCTGTGCAATGGGGGTGATGGTGGTGGTTGGATACACAGCTGCAGCCCAAGGAGACAGAACAAGCATTTACCTGAGGATCTGGTCAGCCACACAAGGGCCTCAGGGAGACAAGGGAAGCTGGTACCTGCATACTGCTGAACTCCCGTGAAGGCTGGGTGCAAAGTCTCTGCTACTGAAGGGCTCTGGGCTGCAGAGAAAAACACAATCAGAAGCACAGCAAAGGCAATCACTCATGCATTCTGTGTGTGTGCGTGTGTGTGTGTGTGTGTGTGTGTGCAGTGTTGTTTCCCACCCTCGCCCCCAAGTGAGTCTCAGTGCCTGGCTGGGAGGGAGCTACAAAAGTGTGGGGAACCCAGACAAGAGGAACTATTTGCAGTTTCGCAGGTCTCTGCATGGTGGAGGCTTTTTTTACTGCTCTCAATACCTGAATATGGCACAAGGCCGTTGGTGTAAACTGTTTCCAGGGTTGGATGCCCATTTGGGAATGGTACCACTCCAGTGAATCCATTGGAAATGGGTGCCACCAGTCCTGGCATGGCTGCTGTTCCCAGGAGAGGTGGTGAATGTAGCCCTGGAACACAACAAGAGAGGACATCCCATAAAAGTCAAGGTCTCACAAAGCCCCCGCTCCCCTCTTCCACCTGCCTGGCAAGACTGCTGTGTATGAAGCCATTATCTCTTCTATTTGGCACATGGACGTGACAGACTGCTGCCAGAGGCTTCACAAAATTAAGTGGGACGAATGTGAGAAGAACTGCCAGTCCTGAGTGCTGTCAGAGCTTTGGGGGAAATCTTTGCTCGGGGTTTGCACAGCACCTGGCATAACACATGCCTGTTCTGGCAGGGGTTTGAACCCAATGTGCATTATTGCTGCGGGATGATGATCATGAACTGCTGACCTCAGAGTCAAGTGCAGTCCTGGAACCCCGTCCTGTACTAAAACTGCAGCAAAAACACACAGCCGTAGGGCAAGAGATGTGTGAACACGCAAAGGTGTCAGGGGGGTTGCAGGAATTTGTGCAGAGCAGACACTGCTGTGCTCCTGAGGCTGCACTGCTGGAAAGGAGCGAGCTCCTGCAGCTGCTGAGCCTGGAGGTGCAGAACTGTTTTACCTGCAGTGCTGGGGCAGGAGGCTCCCTGGCCCTCACCTGACGCTGGTGCAATGGGAGCGGCTGGCAGCCCGTTGAGGCTGACGGCGCCGATCTGCTGGATGTGGCACGGGGAGAAGGCGACGCCCGGGCTCAGGTAGCTGCCGTGGGAGGTGGAGAGAACCGTGGTCTGCTGCTGCATCAGCTGCAAAGCAGGACCGTGCAGTCAGGGCCTCCTGCTGCCAGGGCCCTGCAGAGCTGGGGGAGGCTGTGCACACCAGCCTGGCTGTCACCTCCCCCAGGTCCTGCCACCTGCCCTGGAGCTTCCCCCGACACGCCAGACCTGCTGGGGCGGGCAGTGGTGCCTGTCCTCCCCAGGCCCAGTCCCCACCCGGGGCCCATGAGGGCCCTGCAGCCACGTACTCACACAGCTGCTGCCCCTGCCAACGTGGGACAGCGGCCTGGCCACCCCTGAGAGCCCCCAGAGCTGGGCACGGCTCCCTGTGCCCAGGCAGGGACACAGCTCAGGGGGCATCCCAGCCCACAAGGCCGGGCCTCAGCTGGGCACCCGCACGCCTCTCCCTCTCCGTGGGCCAGCAGCCCCAAGGGGTTGTGGCTCACACGGGGCATCAGGACAGCCCCTTCGGCTCAGAGGGCCGCTGCAGGGCAGAGGGAGTGGGCAAGGGCTGCGCTGGCACCCAGCAGCACCATCTCTCCACAGGCCCTTGCACTCCGGCACAGGCCCCTCTCCCTGGTCATTTGTCCCGGGACAGTGCCGGATATTAAATAACACAGCTTTGTCTCGAGGAAAGGGGCCAAAATCCCTCTGCTTTTGCCCAGCCTCCACGAGCAGACCGTGCTGGGAGACACGCAGGGCACTGCCACCCTGCCGTGCAGCCAGGTGTGTGCCCGGGCCCAGGTCCTGTGGCCTGCTTTGCCCCCAGAGGTCTGGCCCGTGATCCCCTGAGCTCAGTCCTCAGGCACTGGCCTGCGCCCGGGGACATCAGTTTCTTGTGGTGCCATGACACACCTGCCAAGGCAGAGATGCACCACACAAAAGGAAGGGTGAGAGGGTTGGGAGGAGGGTCAAGAGAAGAAAAAAATCCTTCTGGTCCTATTTGACCATCAGTGGGGCATAAGATGCCCTCAGAGTGCAGTGGCAAAAAAGACTTCGTTCTGGATGCAAAATCATCCAGCCTTTTATCAGCTTTGTCTTCACATCAAGCAAGAAGAGCAGGGGAGACACAGGCATGGCTCTTAGGAAAGCAGAGCTTCTCAGGAGAGGCTGAGGGGTGACACAAGACAAAACCCAAGGAAACAACAAAAATCCTCCTGACACTGCCACATCCCACTGTCTGCTTTGCAACACAAACAGCTCTCCAGGAACCTACTTCATCACAACGGCCTGAAGTCAGTAAGGCAGTTTGGCCCAGGGCTCAGCTGAAGGATCTGGTAACTGAAAAGTTGGTGGCTAGCTAAACCTCCCAATCTCCTGCACACAGAAGCTGATCATGGCTTTTGCATAAAAAGAAGAGGAATTTCATGGCAGGGCTGCCTCTGTAAGCTGGTACAAGTGAAGCCACGGAGTGAAATTGGCTCGAGCCCTTTCTGGGGATGGGTGAGTGCTCCCAGGCCCATCCCAGCTCTGGGGCAGGGGGACTGACAGCACAGGGGTCACTCCTGTGCCATTTCAGAAAGGACAAGCTCTGGTGTCACCTCTCTGTTCACCACCACATCATCCCTGGCTCCCCTGGAGCTGGACTCACTGGTGTCACTGGGAGCCAGCCCGAGCCAGGGCTGCAGTGAAACGTGGCCTCGCTGGGGTCACAGGCCCTGCTGAGCCTCTGTGCCAGAGCCCCCAGGTGCTCCTGCTCCTGTCCCCACACTGCCCCACACCAGGGTGCAGGAACCAACACGTCTCCTACTCACTGTGTGAATATTGATCTTCTCTTTTCTCATTAATGCCCGTTTTGTGCCAGGCTCTGGCTGGACCAAGGCCTCCATCCGGCTGCATGAGCACCAAATTGGCACTCTGCAATTGTTCTCATCACTTTCATAAAATTACCATAATGAACCATAAGAGCAGAAATAAAAGGGGGGGAGGTGTGAGCAAATTATGTTCGTGTTTGGAACTAATTGATTTATGATATACAAGAAATATTCAGGCATTATAAGCACTTAGTAAATTGCTCTAGCTGCTTTTTTTAAGACTTCAGGCCTCTTTTGTATTGATATTTTTTTCAGCTCCCAAACATTTCCCTGAGTCCACCTGAACTAACTTGTTGAATAAAATGAAATGCAGAGGCACCTGGGATGAAAACCTGATTTAAGCACTGAAATAAACTGCTTTCAAATGCTTAGCCAGTTGTACTTCCCAGATGAGACTTTTTCTTAGTTTCAGCTAACATGCACTGTTTGACTATTTCAAGTCCTTATTTTGCATATTTGCCTAGATCTGAATAACTTTAGACTGAACTTAGTGTATGATTATTTTATGTTTAATTTGAGATCGTTTTTGAAGAAAGTTGTTAATATAAATTTAAAACAGACAACTGAAAACAAAACAGAAACAACCCAGGCTCCAAACTTCTTCCTAAACCCCTGGGGACCACTTTGCCTTGGTAACTCAGCAAACCCTATGGGGACAGGGAGAGGAAGCTGCTGTGTATTAAATTATGGCTACAAGAACCTGTGAGGCCTCTGATGCATCAGTTCACCCCAGCAGCCCTCGCTCCTGTCAGTCTGGTTCAGCCATATCCAGAATGCGCAGCTGCATCTCCCAGCCCAGGGGGGACCTTGGGTGAAGCATCTACTCCTCCAAGCCCAGAATCAAGAAGGCCTGAGGGATTTGGGGTTTACTCCAAGCCCTGCCTTACCAGAAGTCCCGGCTCCCAAGGGCTGCCCATGGCAGGGCATTCTGAGGAACCATAAGGAGATTCTGCATGGAAATCCCTCTCTTTTGTCCCCGCTTTCAGAGATGTTAGATGACATTCCACAGGGCTGATTCCCTCTCCCTCTGATGGTGGCACTGTGTGAGTGTGGACTGGCTGGGATGTCTCCTCCAGAAGGGAGACCAAAGACAGGGATGGCACAAGAGAAGAAACAGTCAGGTGTGAGGTCAGTGCCTCAGGGAAAAAAAGAGAATCAAACCAGTGGAAAATAAAAGGAAGGGAAAGAAAAAATCCTAAAAAAGTGGGAAACAGGCTCAAGACAAGGCGAAAGCCAAAACAACATCTCAGAGGAGGACGGCAGGTGAAGATCAGAGAGAGAGCAACACAGTAAAAGACACAACTGAGGAGAAAGAAGATGCAGACAAGCAAGGAGGCACAGCTTAGACCTGACTGTCTTCTTGTCATCAGCAGGGGTTCCTGAAGATTAAAAGACTGAGTCTGGAAGCTCTTGCTGCCCTTCCTCCTTACACAGCCTGGACCTCAAGCTGATAAAGCACCTCCTGCCACTACGACCTCACAGCGTGCTCCATTCCTGCCTTCTTCACCACCACACCATGCCCAAGTCAGGGCCATCTCTAGGACAGCAGGAGACACCAGGATGATCATCCCATGGCTGACCCACAGCTGAGATAAGCTACAGCTTTTGACCTCAGGTGCAGCTGGCTCCTGGGCTGGACAGAAAAGAAGGATCTTGGCAAAAGGTGGTGCCTGGTCACAAAGGGTTCTTCAAATAATCTGTGTTGGATCAATTCTATGTTTGGCTTGCAAAGTTATGGAGCATCTTATGTACTTCCTTTTTCCTCATCCATACTCTTGCCACACACTTCAAATGCATTTGGCAGTTTCTGGGGAAGCTCTGAGGAAACAGCCAACGATTGAGAAGCAGTTCCTTCACTCACATGAATTAAAGGAAGGCACATCAAGGAGCTGCTGAAGCCAGAGGAGAAGAGGTGTCCACATACACCAGAAGAACAGGTTTATCTGCACTCCCCCCTAGAAAATTACTATCAGTAACAGTATCTACTTCTGAGTTCTTTGTCAACACAAGAATCTTTCATGCCTTGAGCAATTTCTGAGCCTCCTTCCCATGGGATTTACACTTCACAGTGGAGAACTGAAAATGACAGTCACCAAGGAGGCTCAAGCAAGGCTCCACCACAGCTGATCTGGGACTTGTTGAGTTTGGGACCTACCTCCAATATCAATGCAATTGCCACCATGGCTCTGAGGCAAGGAGGTTCTCTCACTAAAACCCAAAGCACAGCCAGGCTGCTGGAACACCTCTGGCTCTCTGCTACCACTGCTCCCCCTCCAGCACCTTGCAAACTCCACAGTCCCACTGGCCAAGTGAGAAAACCTGGGAGCCAAGCACAGCACTGGGGAAAATAGGGCCCTCCTGGGAATTTCAGGAGAGAAATAAACTCGTGAAGCTGGGTCCTAGAGCTCTCCTGCTGCTCCAAAACCAGACACACACACATTTGTGCCACAGAGCCAGGGGAAGGGTTCACAAGTTGGTATCATAGGTCTGTCAGATGTCACTCAGGAACCAATGCTCTAAGCTCTCCCCCTAACAAGACAGAAAGGTAGTGGGTCATGACTGAGCTGTTCCCAACACCTCCGCATCAGAGAAATCCCAGGCTCACTTTGAGGAGGCCCCAGCTCTCCCCTACCCCCCCATTTCCAGGAGAAAAACACACAAAAACTGTGCAAGACAAGGCAGCTGAGTGGAGAAACGAGCCAGGAGCGCTCCCAGGTGCTGGGAAGCTTTCCCCCAGCTGCCAGGAGATCAGTTCGTGTCCCAGGGGCTGCCCGGGGCCAGCAGGGCAGCGCTCCCCACCCACCCCCGGGGGATACTCACAGCCTGCGCATAGGCGCTGTATGGGCTGAACGGCAGGGAGAGAGATGGAGTGAAAATGCCCAGCTGCCCCACCATTTGCTGCATACGGCGGAGGGTCCTCTCCTTATCTGTGTCAGCAAACTTCACCACTAGACTGGAGGAGGCACCCTAGGCACAGAGAGGAGACAGAGAGGAGGCAGGAGAGAAGAGGCGTGGGACAGCCAGAGAGTCAGCGGTCAGGCAAGGGAGGACGGGGCAGGACAGGCAGCAGACAGGAGTGGGAAGAGGAGCAGAAGAGCAAATATTGGCGTGGAGGTGCTGGGGAGCTGCCTGGAAGCTGGGCTGTGCCCTTCCCCACTGCCTGTCCATCCAACCCTTCCCCCTCACAGCCCTCCCCTCACACCTGAGCCTGTGTGGATGCACACATCCCTGGCTGCACTCACCAGGTGATGGTGCAGCCAGGAACACCCTGGGCATCGATGGCCACAAGCATCATCTTTCCACCACCATGAGCCTGGCTGGACAGGCAGAGCAGCTCCTGGCAGCTGGGGACTCCCCGGCTGCAGGGTGCACTGACCTGTCCATGAGGTGCCCAATTTCAGGTTGGAGATTGCCAGAGATGAGGCCACAGCTGCAGCTGCACCGGCACAGGAAGGCCCAGCTACAGCCACACAACCCCACACAAGGCACAAAGGGCTCCCACCCACACCCAGCCCACCCCTGAGGCCTCTACTGCCTAAATAAGAGAAGCCAAGGAGTGCTCACACAGTGAAGCCCTGACCACCCGTGTGGCTGAACTATCAGCTTTCACCCTGCTCAGCTTTGAACTACTCCAGGTAGCTGTTTCCAAGACAAAATCATGGCCTGATTTTTGGCTCTCTTTCATTTAGCTTTTATAGCTGTGAGGGCTGTCACTCCCAGGCTGGAATGAACACAGTCACAAACAGCAGCCCAGGGGACAGGAAGGTCACTATGAGTGGGGCACGGATGTGCACACAGCCCCACACACCTCCCAACCGCGCCAGCTGGACACTGCTGTTGAACCTGTGGTGGTTTTTTGGAGAGTGTGGGGAGGTGCCTGCAACAGGGAAATGGGACAAGGATTAGGAAGAGGGTGGTTCCCCTGGCCTTATACTCACGGGCATTGTCTGGCTGCCATGGAGTGCGTGGATTGCTGCCTGAGCCTCTGTGTGAGATGAGAACTTTACAAAAGCACAGCCTGGAAAGGGACAGAAAGAGCACAGGAGATTGCAGACAGGACTGCTGTGAAAGGGCCATCACGCAAGAGACAGTGTCTGTATCTCAGGTAAGGCAAAGGAAAGCCACCCCAAGGAAGCAGGGAACAAAAAGGATGACTCATCCCAAGTCCTCTATCCTGGAAAAAAGAGGAAGGGTCTCAAATTATTACTTCAATGATATACTCTACAGGTGATGACACCATCTCCACCCTTGCCCCTGATCACCTCTTCCCCAGATTCTCTGCGGACTCCTCCTTGTGCCTACAAACACTTCAACCTGCAGCCCCAGACTGACAGAACAGGCTCCCAAGTGACCCTGACAGCTCATCCTGCTCTGCTTCCCTCAGTCTCTGCCCACCTTCCCCAGTCCTTCCTGGCAGCAGAGGACTCTTCCTGCCCTACTCCCTATTCCTGGCTGTTTTATGGGTTCCCACAAATACAGGGAGGGGAAGAAGAGCCTGGGAAGGTGAGGCTGGTGAGTACTACCCAGAGCAGGGACAAAGGGCAGGACACACAGAGGGTTCACACCTTTGCTGTTCCCATCAGGTCCACGGAGCACCGTGCATTCATCAATGACCCCAAATGGTTCAAAGAGCCGGAGCACGTCATCCTCAGACTGCTGCTTATTTAACATGCCCACAAAGAGCTTCCTGTCCCCTAGGGGCAAACACAGAAACATCAACCTTCTATGAGGCTTGCAGTCCAGAGCAGGAGGAGAGGAACAGTTAAGCACAAAACAGCCTGGTGTTATAAACATGCCTGGCATGGAAATGATTTGCTGTTGGCTGAAATGCTTCCAGGGGTGAAAATGCAGGGTCTGCCCAAGCTCCTCACACCTTCAAGGGTTTCTGTGGCTTCCCCTGTCCTACCCTCCCCAATGGAAAACAAAGGATTAATAATTTCCTTTCATCCATCAGCCTTTTCCTTCAAATAATCCAAAAGAAATGATAGTAAGAAAGACTGTCTGGGCAATCCCATTTCTATTGATCAGCAGGTGAAGTCCAACAGGTGCCTTAGGAAATACAGCAGACCAACCCAGGCAGGCTGATATATTCCAAGACCTTTGACTTCTGTTTCCTTTTCCTTCTCTCCAAGACCACCATTTCCTTAGCTGCCATGTAACCAAGCATCTTGATTTCCATTTGCCCTTCCCCACTCCAGTCTAACCAGCTGTCTCCCAAGGCTTGGGATAAACCCTGGCATCCTGGGTCTCAATCTGCCTCACTGTAGGATTACCTAAATACCAGACAGTTGGGTGAAGGCCACCCATCAGCTCCACGGTCCCTGCTCCCCTCTCTCCAGTGGCATTGTGTACCGTGTCACACTGGCAGGGAGCTGGAAGAGTAGCCAACACCTGCAGGACTTTGAGCTCAGAGTCCTTCTGGGTTCTTCCTCAAAGAGAGAAGTGAGCATTATAGTTTTGTTGGGATGGGTAAGTGTGGAGGCAAGAAAGGTGCAGAGCGCCTCCTCCCACTCTCTCCTGCCCTCAGCACCCAGAGGAGCCCATCCCAGGCCTGATGCTGTGCCAAGCACAAACACAGCGGTGTTTGCGGCAGCATCCTCCCCAGACTGGTGTGAACAGCAGTAAAACAGCACAACACTGAAATCCCAGCTGAAACGCCAGCCCATCCTCTGTTTTTGCCAGGAAACTGAGCTAACCCTCCCCCAGTGCCCCAGATCTGCATGGGGAGACACGACCCACAGGAGGGAGCGTGTCGGGATGTGGCTCCGGAGCAGCGGTGCCAGAGGATTCCTTATTGTTAGCGACAGGATCAGAGGGGCTGGCTCCAAACAAACCAATGCAATGTGACACACGTCAGGGGCAATAGCAAGGGAGCTGCTCTCTGCTTGAGAGTGCAGTGACCTGAAAAACAACAGGTCTTGGAGCTACAGCAGCCGAGCAGCTCCGGGGGGTGCTGTGTACGGATGCCAGGCCAGGATGGCACATGACACATTCACACTGTCACCAAGGCCCCGGCCCCTGCCTTGCTCCTCTTAGCTCAGGGGATGGTTCCCCAGCCAGGTAAGGGAGGAAGGCACCTCCCTACTGCTCAGCCAGGTACAGATGCACTCAGCAGCACACACAGGCAGGACCTACTCGTGCCATGGGCCCCTCACAGAAAAGCAGATGCACACATGCAGCACTAATGGACGAGCACAAAGGCTCGCACACGCCCTGGAACACACTTGTACATCGCCAGCCCCCGGGGATGCCTTCCAGAACAAAATTCCTTAGAGAGCAAGAGGAATGTGCAGACAGCCACACTCATCCAGCACGCAGACACCACAGGGAGTCACCTCAGCCTGCCCCAGAGCCCCAGCACAGGGAGGGGTGCCGGGGCTCTGTGCCTCAGCCAGGCACAGCTCTGCTGTAGCCCCAGGCAGACATGTGCCACTTGTGTTCACCACACACATCAAGTGTTAGAAGTGCTACAGCCAAAGCTCTTAACCCAGTCTCAAGCAGATACTCCTGATTTATATAACCAGAAGTGGCTGAAATATATGGCTTTGCTGATTTTTTAAAAGGCCACATTTCCCAGCTTCCCCAATTTCATGATTCCCTGGGTAACTACACCCATGGGAATTTCATCCCCTTCTGTTTTCCTTGTGATTCTTTCTGCATTTCTCCCTGCACCTGGCTGCCTTTGGAGACATTATTTCAGCTGATTGAGTCTATTCAAATTGGTGATGCCCAATAATCCCCAGCCAAGGCACAGGAGTTCATAAAGCAGGTGCTGTTCAGCTGCCTTCTGTGCATGGAGACAGCACCTGCCCCCACAAGGGCCAGCTCAGGAGTGCTAGTGGTCAAATCAACCAGAAAACAGCACACAGAGAAGGTGAAAAATCTATTTGGAAGAGAGGGGGTGAAAAAAAAGGGATTGGACAGGAACAGATTTACTGGGCAGTGAAGAGAAGCATGAAAACTAAAGGAACAGCAGCTCTGTGCTCTGACCGACATCACCTGGTGCCAGATGTGAGCCCAGTTTGGCCATGGCAGGGGACACTGGAGCTCCGTAGGGCTCCCCCTTCCTCTACCCTGAATCTCCATTGCAGCTGCAACCAGGCCTTTATTCAGAGAGGTGCACCATGCTGCAGCCTTTGTGTGGCAAACATGGGGAGCTCCTTAAAAAAATCACCAACATAGGGGAGAAATACCTTGGGAAACTTGTACTGACTTCAGGTGCTGTGAAATAATCCTCTGTTCTTTGAACTAGCAAGCAAATAACTGTGGGCTAAGATTTGACAGCCAGAAATGCATCTGGTGGTCCTGCCTTTCTCTTCAGGGACCCCTGGCAGGCTGAGGCAGGGGGTGCTGAGACATCTGGGAAAGTCAGTTATCCTACAACTTGCAATCAAATCAACATTAAATTACAAGTTACTCATTATTTTCTACTTCAGAGAGCCCTCGAATTTCCTGGATAATTCCTGTGGTTTCTTCCTCACACCATTCCTGGTGAATCAAAAGCATTTTTCTTTACCCTGCCCTGTGGGAAAAGTCCACCGAAACAGTGAACGCTCCATCCCTGCAGCTTTACAGATCTTCTGTTGTCTGACAGGGCTCACTGACAGAACCTTTTGGAAGTCCTGCCTTCATGTGGGAATTTCAGCTTTCCTTTTTGAAATTTGGAAGAAAAAAAAAATGCCAGTCTTCCTGGCTATGCAGCACAGGATAAAACTGTGACACCTTAGGGACTTAAGTTATAAAGGCAAATATAAATACACACACCTATGGGTTTGGAATCTTTTCTGAATGCCCAGAACAGCAACAGAAAAAGGGAATGAAATCACTGACAACGTAAGATTTTTTTTCACAGTGAATCCTGCTTCATACATCCTGGTTCCGAAGATCACATGTAGGAAAATGATCCAGCCTGTTCCCTCTGGATGCCTCTGCAGCAGCTGGGGACCTCCGAAAGGGTTTTTCTGCTGCTGACCTCTCCCTCAGTGCATTTTGGAGCCCAACCCATGATCCGGGATCCTCTCGATTCCGTCGGCTTTCAACCAGGGCTGTTCTCCCACAATATCCAGGCTGACTCATCCCTCCCCAGCCGGGCTGGAATGCTGCAAACCCTTTCACCTGATCTGCTATCAAACCCTTTCATCGGAGCTGTGATCCTAAAGCCATCGATCCCAAACCCTCTGGCATTCTCAGGGCTGATCCCAAAGCCGCTGGCATTCTCAGGTCATCAGCTCCTCCAGCTCCCCAGCAGGGATTCCTGCAGCACTGGAAGCTCTCCTCTCCCCTCCTCGGCACCGCACACCCTCCCCTTCCTGCTGTTTTCCCCTTCACTTTCTCTCCAGCTCCTGATTTTCACCCTCTGATTGGCAATTTCCCGTGCTGTCCAGCAAGCGGGGAAATTCACTCCGATCTCTGACTGTCGAGTTCCCATGGAAACGTGCTCTGGGCACCGTCAGGCACGCAGGTAGCAGGAGGGAGCCAGCACGGAGCACGTTGTTGATGAAGGGACCACGGGAACAAGCCAGGGGCTGAGGCCGAATGCTGTGAGCACAAGAGAGAGCACACAAGCACTGGACACAGCTCCTACAAAGCCAGAGAATTCAGGTCAACAGCAGGCAGGATCAGGGGGAGAGGGAAGCCCAGTCCTGGCTGTGGATTCGATGCAGCAAATCTCCTTGGGTGGCAGCGAGAGCTTCCTTGTCCCTGGGCAGTGCGGAACGCCTTGGGTCACCTGTCATGGCCCATCACGGCAGTCAGGGCTCCAACGAGCACACAAACTCCTCTGTCCCGCTGCTCCTCTCCTCTGGGAACTCCAGGCTCCCAGCAGAGAGCAGGGACAAGCTGACAATGCCTGGCCCAGAATCACAGTCCCACTCTGAATGAATGCGGGCAGCAACTTTTTCATAGTGAATTTCTTTTGCAGGGTGCAGGAACACTGAGCATCCAGATATCCCCACAGAGCCCCTGCAGGGCTTGACCAAAACTGCCCCTTTGGCAGAAAAATGAGCATCTCTCAGACCAAGAGACAAATTCTGGCGCTCTAACTCCATGTTCTTAATTCAGGGTGCTTCACTGGAGAAATGCCAGTCCCTGGTGAGTATGAAAGAGGTTCTCTTCAAGGATAATGCAGAGCAGAGCATGCAGCTATTCCCTTGATAAATTCCTAATCCCCACACTTCTGCCCTGCCCCAAATCTCTCACTCACCTCCTGCCAGTGTGGGGCTACTGCTATAGGGATACTGCTCTTCCCATATCTGCAAAGTTGTTCAGCCACTTCTCCGACAAGCGGAGCATCACGCCAGAAACATTTCAAAAGAGCAACCTGTCTCAGACAAACACAGGGTGCTGTCTTGATGCTGCTCCTGCCTCAGGAAAAAATCCAGTTTGTCATGGATCCTGTGGGAGCTGCTTGTTCTTGAGCTCTGCAAGGAGCCTGGAGGGAGGTGCACAGGCTGCAGGTGCTCAGATTCCAAAGATTTCTGTTCTTGTCCACGGGAAGCAGAGTTGATGCTCTGACATTTGCAACCATTAGGGAATGTGGCACTTTTCATAAACTCAGAGATTTCAGAGTCCAGTGCCTTGGCCAAAAGCTTGTTCCCAAATCAGCACCCTGGTTCTTAACCTGCTGACTGGTTCCAGCTGGATTGGACAGAGGCATCAGAGACGTCACATCCCAACACTTGATATCAGGTGGGTGTGTACAGAGGAGCCCCCAGTAGTGCCCCACCAGCAAAAGAAAGATGCAGAGATGGCCTCAGGCCTGATTAGACACCAGAGACTTGAGTTGCACTCCCCAGACACACAAACTTTTTTTCTTTTTTTAATCAATGTGGTAGGGGAAGGATTGACCTCCTAATGCTTGAATCCAGAGGCAACGTGAAGTGTCAGTGAGAAGCCAGCCCTCCCCACACCACCCACTACAGGCACCTCTAAAGGATCTCTCATCCATTCATAATGTCATTTTCAACAGGGAGAGTGAAACATCCTGAAGATTCTGGTCTCTTTTTACTCTCTGTAGCACAGATAAGGACCATAAATTCAACCCTAAACCAAGGGGTTGAAGTAAAATGCCCAGACTTCACTAAAACTTAGGTGTACTATCCCTCAAGTAAATAACCAAAAGTTACAGATTCTGACTTAAGCAGGTTTTTTTTAAAAGGAGGACCACACAACCATAAATACACACATTCATATAAAATATTATAAAATATATCTCATGTTCTTGACAGTGCAATAACTGACAGTCACTACAAACTGTTTGGAAATGTAAAACAAAAGCCTTCCAAATCTAAATAAAGCATGCAGGCCATGCTGCCCCACAGCACAAACAGCAGCACACAAACCCTCCCCTGGCCTCTACTAAACTGTTTTCAGGGGCAGCACCAACAGCATAGGGCATGGAGAGGTAGATGTAGGAATGGAGAGAAAAGGAAACTAAATAGATCAGTAAGCCAAGGAAAGAAGCAAAATGAGTTAATGGGTTTGGAAAGGGCTGAAGTTGCAAACCTTCTCCACCTGGAGGAGGCATTTGAGCTGCTGAGAGCTCCCCATTAAATTACCAGATTCTCTGGTTCCCAACCTTCCAGCTATGAACTTCTCAGTAAATGCTGCTCTGACCAAACTGGTCCCCTGCAGGCTGACAGCACCTCCATCTCAGGATCCTTTCCCTTCAGACATTATTTCCCCATCATGTGATCTTCTCTGCAACAGCGTTTTGGCCTTGACAATGTGCTGGGGGCTGCTGCAGGACTGAGAGTGGCAGGGCTGAGACAGCTCAGCAGTGATGGGGGAGGCAGTGGAGGGAGCTGCAGACAGGAGGATCAGCTGCAGATCAGTGAGCTGAACACATTAAAAAGCCAGTGCTGCTGCAGGGATCTGGCTCTTATTGGGCTGATCAGGGCTAGGAATGAAGAAACCTCATCCCAAAGGCTTCAGGAGCCCCAGTGCCATACAGGTCTGCTCCAGTAATATCCTGGGGCAGACACTGCCAGGCTGATGGCCCCCTCAAATAGCTGGGAAAGAGAGTGAAGGGGCAGCCACATCTTCACCCTTAGGACCTGATGCGCTGTCAGCTGCCTGCTGTGTCCAGCTGTGTCCCTGCACTGCCCTCCTGCCCCCCAGATCTCTGCCACACACAGACTCCTCCTCACAGAGAGGAAGGCAGAGCCAGGACCCCGTGTCTCATTTCCTGGTCCCCCTCACAAGCCCAGGGCCACCAAAGGAGAAACAAGGAGAGATGACAACTACCTCCACGGCTCTCGCTGTCCGCAGGCTTCACCTGGATCGGGCGTGCCATCTGCAAGGGACGAGAAATGCAGAGGTTATTGCTTGGCCCCCTGCCCAGCACACGCTGCTGAAGGCACTGTCAACAGGGCAGCCAGGAGAGAGGCAGACGGGAAACCAAGACATCGTGATGGCAACCAGTACCCTTGAAGAAGGGATCATTTTTTTTCCAAAAGGAACCTGGCTCTTTTCCCTGCTCAGCTGCTCGCCCCGGAGAGCAGCTCACCTGGAAATGCCCACCATGCATAAACCTCTGCCTCCTCAGCTGCTGCAAGTGGCACAGAAAGGACTCTGAGGAAGCAGCTCATCACCATGTGACTGGAGCCTGCACAGTGGTCAGGGTGGCCTGAGGTGAGATTGTGCCTGGAAGCTCTTCCTGTGTCTGCCCTGACTCAGTGCAGGCACGGCCACGTCACCTAATTGAGCCACTCACTGTCCTTGCAGCAGGGAAGAGACACTGCCTCTGAACTTGGCTAGAAGCAGCACAGCAAGCAGGCCTATCACGTTTCCCCGTCCTCAGCCCTCATGCAGACAGCTCCGTGCACCAGAGAAGCTCTTGAGAAGGGCACTGCTGCTCTCCAGCAACATCTCTCATCTCTGGCCCTCGGGGCAATGCTCAGGTTGAAAGTGGCAAAACTCCTCTCGCTTGGATGTGGAGAAGAGGTTTTTCCTTCTCTTGTAGCCGTTAGTGTCATCAGCAATAATCCAACCACAAACAAGCCTGAAGGGTGGCTTAGCTCACATGGTACAGGGACTCTCCAGGTGAGACAGAAGCAGCTGCATTAAAGAATCCACAGCTTTAAATGCCTGGTTTGAAAAGCAGGACAAAACTCATCTGCTGGCAGGTTTGTGTGTCCTGTGCTGCCCAGAGAGGCAGCTGACAAGCTGTAGCCTCCTTTCCCAGCTAGCAGGGTCCAACTGCACCAGAATATCCTCCAAGGAATAGTGCACAGGGCAGATTTCCACATTCACAGCACATCTCACTCCATGTCTCTCAGCATCATTCACAGAGGCTGACAGTGACCTGAATCAGTGACATTCATAATAAAAAACAATCAGAATATCGCAGGGAAGGCCTGCACAAGAACTGCAGGTCCAGGCATAGTCTGCCCCCTCTCTTAGGAAACCCCTGAGGTAAAACAGCAACAAAACAGAAAATGAAATCAAGCCATCGAAGTCACCAACTGAAATGTGTTCAGAAGCCAGCATGCAATATGTGGAGGGCTGTCAGTCTCCAAGTGGTGGCTGAGCCAGACTGGCCAGAAACCAGAGGCAGAGCCCACACTCCTAGCAGCTGGAGGACATCTGTGAGGTGGCTTTGCAGTTCAGGGGACAGAGATGCCAACCAGGAGGTGACAGGCTGGCATGGCGTGGCACACAGCCTGGCAGCTGGGGGCTGTGAAGCTGGCATCCCCTGACTGATGGTTCTCAGGCAGGACGAGCAGAGGCTGGGAGCAGGCCCACGCAATTCCTGCCTCAAGGATTGATCATGGGGCTGCTGTAATGGCCCCAGGGATGGGCTGGCAGCTCCCCAAAGGAGCTGCTGCCATGCTGCACCTTGACAGACAACAACCCCAAGACCTGCTGAATCATTTAGGGAAGAGGGAGAGGCTGCAGGTCCTCTTCCCACTCTTGATCAGCTGCAGGGATTTGCAGAGCTCCTGATATCCTGCTGTTGCTGCCATGTGGCCCCAGCACTTGCAGCACTGGAACTGGCCAGCCTCTGGGCTGCTGCTCCCCCCAGCAGCTGCCAAGGGCCCGGCACCTCCTTCCTGAGCTGAGCTGGGATGTGGGGCAGGGATTCAGGAGTCTGCGGTCAGAGATTGCTCCACAAAGCCTCCCATTTCCTTGCTGAGAGGCTGCTGTCACTGCTCACGGTCCCTGGCACCCTGCCTGTGTGAGCTGAGGCTGGCAGAGCTGTGGGAGCAGGCTGAGTGGGAGAGGGCAGGCAGCCCAGATGTGTGCTCAGAAGAGAGGGCTCCGTGCAGAGCCAGGGGAGGCAGCTGGCAACGTCACATCCCACTGCTCCCCCAGCACCGAGGAATAGTTTTGTTTCTACCCATGATGCAAAACCAGGGCTAAACTAACTGAACTGATGGGGAGGGAGATGGAGGGATAGACTCAGATCTCAGCTTTGGAGGAAGCCAAAGCCCCAGAGCCATTTGGGGGTGGGAGGGGCGGCAGGGATGCTGTGGAAATGCAGCGCACACACACCCAGCACCACCCTCCTGGGGATGCAGGGGCTGAGGGCGATGAGTCGGGAAGGATGGGGGGAGACAAGGGGGAGGTTAAGTACCTGAGGCCATCTCCCTGTCCCCTCCCCCAACAGGGCTGTCACTCCAGCTCCCAGCACCTAGGATAAAGGAGGTGTTGTCATGGAAACGGTTATTCACCACATGGAACCTGACATTTGCAGTTGCCATGGAAACCAGCTCTTGGGGGCATTCCCTCTGCTTTGCACAAAAGAGACATTTTGATATGATCTCTGGGGAAGGGGCCCCCTCTACCCATCTGTCCATCTCTATCCTTTCCCCATGCCAGGGCCCTGACCCCAGGGGTGGTGACCCCACCAAACCTGCACCCTGGGAGAGAGCATCCCACAGACCACTGACCCAGAGAAGTGATGTGCCCACAGCTGGGCCACAGCACGATGCCCTGCCAGGAGAGGTGGCAGTGCCAGTCCTGCAGCGTGGGTTAGTGGTGAGGCAAAGCCAGAGGCAGCTCCTGGCTGGGGCTACAAGAGGAAGCAGGGCTGCCCTGCACCCCCCAGCTATGGCCACAGCTCCTCTCTTGCCCACCTGAAACAGCACCTGTGGTGGGCACAGGAAGACCTGCCCTCTGCCCATGTCAGACCAAGCCCTGGGTCAAGGGCTGCCCATTTCCAGAGGCCTTGCCAGCTCCAGTGACTCTGAGTTTAGAGACATCCACCAACCTGAGGTTGGATCTCTGGGCTGGTCTTTGTCTGCTCTGGAAGATGTGGGTAAAGAGAACAATACACAAGAAATTTGTCCAGATGCTGAGGCTTGGAGAAGAGCAGCAGGATTGTCTGCCAGCTTCCTCCTGAAACAGGAGGTCTCGAGCTGAGGCAGAGGCAGCCATGGTCCTCCTCACACTGAAGTGGACACCCAGAGGCTTCCATGAAGAAGGACACCACCACTTTAATCCTAAGTCTCACGCTGCCACCAAAGATGAACAAATTACCAAAGGCCTCTCAAGCAGAGAGAGTCCAAAGCAGCTTTAACTGAATCACATAGGTCTCATGGCCTTGAGAACTGTCCCTGGGGTATCCTGAACTTTGTATACAGGGCTCAGACAGCAAGCTCTGTCCCCTACAGGAACACACAGTAGGGATGGTCAAGTTTTACCTCTCCCATTTGAGGGAGAAAGAGAGGAACAGGGCAGCAGGGAGAGCGGTTTTCTGGCTTACACAACAAATTCTGGAAGTACAAATTCTCCTGGCCTCCAGTCATAACCTGAGGCTGCACAGTAATCAGAAAACTGTATTTGTATATACTCAGCTGGGCCCAGGATCCAGCAGTCAGGATGTGCCTGCCCTAAATTCCCAGAGTGGAGAAGCTGCACATACACAGACATGGATGCCTTTTACCACCCAGGAACACACAGGTGAGCACATGTGTAGGATGGAGAGTTCGAGCAAATGATTCATGAGCTTGCACCTGCTTCACAAGCTGAGCTTCATCTTCCCTGTTAAATTATTCAGCTGAGCATTATTAGTCTTTGTTTCTTAAGAATATCACATTAACATTTAGCACATGCTGTCAGGACACCACGGGCCCCTGCCCCAGACCCTCACCCTCACACTTCGGGGTCCTCCTTACCTGCTGCTGCTGACTCTGTAAGGGCTGTCAGCTCCATGACCCACTGCACTCAGGAAATCCTCTGGAGCAGCAGTGGGCACCAGATGGGCAGCAAAGCTCCTACTGCCCTGCTCCAGCTTCTCGCTCCCATTTCCCTCCTGGCTGGATACACAACTTCCTGACCACAGCTGTCCCTACGCTGCTCCCAGCCCTCACAGACGCTTCTCTGCCTGCACCACTCTCCCTCTCAGGAGCCTGCTGCCTTTGTTGGCTTTCTGGGGAGTTCCTGGTGGGAAGCAATGGGGCAGCCAGATGGGGCCGAGGCCATCCCGACCTCAGGAGTGTTACACAAAGCACAGCAGCCACATCCTGTGCAGCCTTCTGAGAACAGTGAGGAGACACCCACAGGCAGGGTCACTGCAGCCCAGAGGAGCCAGGGACTTCCAGGGAAGAGGCAAGGCTGAGAGGCCTTGCTGAAAGTGTCAGGATTACACCCCACCCCAATCCCAGGACCTGGGCAGCACAGAGAAGCAGGGAACCCCACTCTGCTTGGGCTTCCCCCTTGCTTTTGAGGAAATGATCCCCACCTCTGTAGCAATCTTGAGATCAAGGATCTAAGGAAACATCCTGGCACTCCTAAAATCAGAGGAAGCTCTGCTATTGGTTTCACCACGGCCAAAATGTACCACTTCTCTCATCACACCCCAAATAAAGACTTCTGGAGGTGAACTGGCTCCCCGTGTTTAATCAGTGCCCAGCATGACCTGCTAGTCAGCTCAGCAATCTGGTAGACTTATTCTTCAAGGAGAAGACTCCCAGATCCCCCTTCTTCAGCTTTCAAACTGCAAAAGCTGGATAGAAGGAAAAAGCCCCCTGGGACAGCAGGGCAAGCCTCTCTATTAATTACGAGTAAGTGATGTAAAATAGCCCCTTAGGTGCAATGCAGGGGAACCTCACAGTGTTAAGAGGGTCAGAAGCACAGTGTATGAAACACACAATGCAGGCTGGCTCCTCTGGGATGTCAGAACCAAAAGGCATCCAAGGCCATTGGCAGAATTAGGTCCTGGGCTCTTCAGTTTACAAATCGTGGGCTTGTCCTCCTCTGGCTAGTTAAAAATGCCATGAATGACCATAATCACTTCTAACTGCACAGAGCACATAAATCTAAATGGTAATTTGTTCATTTGGATTACGTTTCTGATTGGAAATGCAAGCAGGGATGGATTGGTGCCAGTCTCAGTGCTCAAGTATCCTACTTGTATCTTCCTTGACATCTCAGTGTGCCTTTGTCCTGTCCAGGAGAACCATCCTTCCCTGAGAATCAGGGTTTGTCTCATACAGAAACATGAGCAACATTAGTACCAAGTTCTGGCACAGCTCTACAGACTGCTTATGAATTCACCTCATTCAATCCCACCATGGAGGAGACAAGGATAATTATGAGCAGTGTGTTCCAGGTGGAGGAATTGAGGCATGTGGTGATGAAGATCATGCAGAAAGTCTGTGGCAGAAGCAGGACGTGAATCCCAGAGTACAAACCACACAGCCTCTGCCTGCATGGCTCAGCTACATCTTTTTGCATAAGCAAGGAAGATTGTTGGAGAGCTGATGAAACTGAAAATGCAAAAACTCATCTAGAAAGTTCATCAAGATCACAAGAGATCATTCTGGCCTCCAGGAAGCCACGGGCCCAAGGACCCAGGCACAGCTGGGTGCTCAGACTCACAGCCCTGTGTCAGCTGCAGCATCTTTCTTCAGCATCTTGCTTCAGAGACTTGTCCAAGATTGTCACATTTGTCACTCCCACTGAAGTAGAAAGTGCTTAGCAGGCCTAAAGAACGCTTAGGGCTTAAGGCCTGCAAAAAGCAGGAGTAAGATGCTGTGAGATGGGTCACCAGGTTCTGCAAGTGCAAGAAAGCAGCACAGGGAAAAGCTGGGAGCACACACTCTGCTGGCTTTGATCTTTCCACTGGAAAGGACACCCAGCACCCTGTGCCTTTCCCTGTGCCCACTGGTGCACCACTGCTCCAGTGAGCACGTTCAGGTGCTCCTCTATGTACAAGCTGCAGCCTCCAAGGACCCCAAAACCCCAGGGAAGGGCAGAGCCTGGGGCAGCAGTGTCTGAGCTATGGACACAGCAGCCCTGCAGAGCCTGCACAGGCCTCTCCTGGCTGCGCTGCCAGGTTCACAGGCTGCCACTGGGCTGCTGCAGCCCTGCCCTTCTCCTGCCCCACAGCAGGGCAATGACAGTGGCCAGGAAAAGACAACTCTGCTGATGTAACAGAGGGGACCAGGCACAGGGACCCTCTGCCTGCACACAGAGCGGCTGTGCCAGTTCCCTTGGCAACCACTAACACTGACAATCCGAGCGGAGCAGAACCTCCGGCGATACTGAAGCACCCACAGGAAAACCCACCCAAAACGGGCCGAAGCCCCAGCACCACCAAATGAATCCCCTGAGCCATCTCTGGGCTGATATGAGATAAGCTCTTTCCCTTTAGGGGCGCTGGCAGACTAGAAAAGAGGCCCCAGGTGACTGCAGGATGCCCCTGGAGACAGTCAGATCTCATCTGGAGAAGGCCCTCAGTGATCTGGTGTAGTCAGCCCTGATTTGAGTGGGGTTTGAGCAGGGACCCCAGAGGTCTCTTCCACCATAAATTATCCTATGATCTCATCTATATCCATATTCACAAACACTTGTGTGCAGGCACACCCCCCCAAATGACCCCACGGAGCTGGGAATGTGGAGCCTCACTCAGGAGGGTGGTGCCTTTGCAGACAAAGGTCTGTGTGGGCTGGTGTGCAGGTACAGGCGAGCTCACAAGCACAGGTAAGTGAGATCACCAGGGAAGACCCAGCTCTGAGAGGCAAAAGTCAAAGCTTTGTGCTGCAAGGAGATGCCAGGGCCTGGCTGTGCAAAGGGCAGCAATTTCTCTGGAGAAAGGAAGACCCCTTGTGCACAGGACAGAGCTTGCATGTCTTCACTTGGTCAGCATGTGGGAACGGGTGCTGATCTTTAATTTCACTGTTCTCCCAATTCCACAGAAACAGGAGGCAGTGTCTGCCTTGGCAGCTTGCTTTTCAGTGTAGGCACTTCACTGGGCAGCTGTTCTGCCTCACTGAGAGTTCTCAGCCCCTCAAGCCAAACCCTCAACAGCACAAGTATTTTCAATTCCCGCTGCACTGAACAGGCACTTCTGCTGCCTCTTGCCCAGGGGCTGCTTTAGCCCAGCACCTTCATGTCCTGGTGCTGCCATTTCCATGAGATAACCTTGGCAAGCTCCCTGTATTTTTAACTGATAATGCTGTGTGGCTCTCAGGAACTTGCTGGTATTGTCTATCAAACCTGAAGGATGGACATGGGAAAAACTTCTCCACCCTGCCCTGTTCAAGGCTTCAAGCAGCAAAGATTAACAAGTAGGGCCGAGGTTCACACCTCAGCCAAACATTTAGACCACCTGAAACTTTCAGAAACCCTGGCCTAGGCTGGCTTCACACCAGCACTGCACAAACAAGAGGGGAGGGAAGAATGAGATGCACTGCCCTCTCCACCAAAGTCCCTCCAGTCCCCTGTGCTCCCTCCTACCACCACGGGCTGTGGATCCTGACAGATGGCCCAGGTGAGCCCTTGCTCCTGGCAGCTCAGGACACAGCCTACCCACAGGGGTGCCCCCTGCTCGAGCTCTGCTGGGTCTCTGCACTAATGCTGGTGCCTAAGCACCTGAATTAGCGCTGCAGCATCTCAACCCCTGGTGCATTCCCAGAGTCTGTCTGCTCTCATGCTGCTGCTCTCTGTAATTTTCCATTCCTGTGTCCCTGCATCCATGAGTTCTCCCTATGATGTAGCCACATTTCAGTACCCTCATCACTGCTCTTAAACTGTCCGTATTCCCAGCTTGGATCAATACCAATTTCTGCCACTTACTTGCCTACCTTTCAGCAGGCCTTTCTTTGTTCTGCATAGAAATAAAACTGTAACTGTACCTTGCTGAAAGAATTACTTTTTTAAACCTCCCCCCCTCCACTTCCTCCCTCTATTCTTCTTCCTCTTCTTCTTCAGGAGCAATTTTATGTAATTTGCAACTGTCTGGCTGCAAATGAAAAGAGACATAAAGCGTTTCTGCGAAACATTGAAAAGCTGGATGCTTTTCCCTCAAATTTCACTTAGCAAGAGGCTTTAACTTGCTGTGTGATCACTGTGTGTCATTAATAACCTCTCCAATTCCTTTCAGAACTCAGCAAAGTGAAGGCACAATCACGAATCAAAGGCATGGGTTATTGAGATATAATATCATTTCACTGAGGCAGGGAGGAGTGTGCCGGGGAGTGGGGAGAAGGTGAAACACAGCACTGCTGGGCTGGCTGGCAGCTGAAGAGGACACTGGATTTAGGAAAAAGCCTTAAAGGCCTGATTTCAACAATTCAGCAGCTCTGAGGGCAGCACAGGTGAGTTAGATAATGCAATATGCAGCTGTACAGGTGAGACTGGTTGAGTCACCATCACATGTATGGATGTGGCACTTAGGGACATGGTTTAGTGCACTTGGCAGTGCTGGGTTAATGGCTGGATTCAATGATCTCAGAGGTCTTTCCCAACCTGATGATTCTATGAGAGTCTTGCCGCGTTACACCCTGAGTACACTGGCCCATATAAAAGAATGTAAAAACCAGAATTCTGTCTACCTCAGAAAAAGATGCTGAGCCTTACTGTCAAAAAATAAGCTCTGTAGGGTTTAAATTCCATTCAGTTACCATACATCCAACAGCACTCAATTCAGAAACAAAGAGAATTCTGACCTCACACAAAAAGAACTTGCCCCAAATGCCACAAAAATAAATACAGACTACAATGATTCCTACTGCCTTATGTGGAAAACCTAAAATATAAATATAACTCTATATAAAAGCCTAGGTAAGCTACACTTCACTCATGGCCCTGCAGGTGGGCTGACATTGGTGGCCTCAGACCTGGAGGACCTCAGCAGCCTCTGTGGGCCCAGACCTACCCAGTGACAGCCTGGAAGAGAAGCCAGAAGTCCTGCTCCAGCTGCCTGATCACAGCCTAAGAGTGTCTCAGAAACCATAACAAAACACTTCCGTAACTCTGTCCTTACCAAATCCTCAGTCTAGACCAAGAAAGTGATTTGTCTCTATTCAGGTTCATGAACTGCTGAGTTCAACCACAGCTCTCTGCACTGGGACCAGTCAAGGAAGGTCCATTGGTTCTTGTGGCATCTGCAATTGCTTGGTGGTACAACAGCAAGTGTAGAATCAGCACAAGATCCTTCCTCTGCCAGTTTGATCCCTCGCTGTCTCTAAACCTGCTGAGGCTTGGTCATGCATTCAGGTGACAGTTTGTGCCACCCTACACTTCATAACCCTTCAGCTTGCTTTCTTCTCCTGCTATGTGCAAAACAGAGAGAGCATACAGGGAATATGCAGGAGAAATCAGTTGTTTACCAGGCTGTAGCCCGCTGACTGAAATCTCAGTGGTGTGCTCAGTACGTTCTGTGCTCTGCCCTGTGCTGGGGCCCTGGCTAAACTCCTGGGGATGGGCTTTGCCCCAGAGATCATCAGAAGATGATCCAGATGTGAATGCACAGAGATGAAATTTCACGTCCTCCTTCCCCAAACAGGGAAGCAATTGCCTGGCCCTCCTGTCTGTGATTCATTTCCAAAGTGCTGCCCAAGATCAGCTGGGCCACAAGGCAAACCATGGCTGAAAGCTACCTCAGCTCACCCAGCCCACGTCCATGCCAAGTAGCCATCTCTGAATGACCCAAGAGAGAGAGAATTCCACCTTCTTGGTCACAGAGGGACTGAACAAAAGAGAAACTACATGTGATGAAGTGGTAGATCGGCAGCCTGAAAATAGACAGCTCCAAATGCAGCACAGCTCATCTTCATCCTAATCCTGAAACATAATTACACCACACTGCTCATTAACTGTCTCCAGACAAGTATGTTCAAAAGTACTCACCTACCACAGACTTCTTAGTGTTCCCAGGCAGTGTCTTACACCTCCCTTAACATAAAAGGCCTTTAGATCACCACATCATAGATAAATTGCTGCTTTAAACACTGCTCCATGCAGCTCTCTACAACCCCTGAGACCACAGACAGTACAGAACACAGTGAAACATGCAACAAATCCCCGATGTAGAACTGTAGCAAAACTGAGATTGCCTTGAATCCACCAAGCCTCACATGAATCATTTTTCAGAGACACGTCTCACTTCCCTACTGCATTAACAGCACTGTACCATGACTCCTCTCAACTGCTCCTCATCCTTTGACTTGTTCTTATAGACACTGTCAGCTCTGCCCTGGACCAACACACGAGGTTACACTGCTTTAGTTCAAAAATCTGACCATTTTCCGTCACACAAAAATAACTCAGGCAGATTTGTGCTGGTTATCTGTGCTCTTCCCCCTGGCTGTCCTGAGATAAGGACTCTGCTAAGTGGTAATTAAGTCACATGCACTCCAGCACTCAGATGCCAGCACAGGCCCGGGCAAAAAAAGCACAAGTAAACAAATACAGAAAAGGATGTGTGCGTGTGTGTGCGCGCGTGTGTGTGTGTGTGTGTGTAGGTCTTGAGGGCAGCTGGCAGAGGTGAGGGAAGTTCTTTGGACCTGTATGGGTTAAAGAAGAAATGTTATGGTTGAGAATTCCTAACCACCCTCCAGAGACCCCTGGTTTACATTAATTATTCTGTTGCCTTGAGCACTCACGGCCTCCTGTGAGCTTCTATCTATAAGTACCCAAATCCTCCTCCTACTCACCTCCAAATGAATCCTTTCAATGTGCTTGATCAACCCCCTCAGTACAGTAAGGGAACTGCCCAGTCAAAGCGTTTTAATCATACCAAAATGGGAAGGGCAACAATCCAGAACTCCTTTCAGCTCTCCAGCAGGTCCCAGGGAGGCACAGGACTGCCAGGCAAGGAGGGACCTGTTCCACAGTGCCCAGCCTCCCTCAAATCCCACTGAACTCTGCTCCCAAGACCAGGTGTGGAGTGAGACCCAGGGACAGACCCCCAGTCCTTCTCTCACCTAAATAACCCATTTCTCTTCCAAATAATGTCATGTGGCAAGTGTATTTTTTTTATTTTTGAGAGTCTGATCCAATTCAGCCACTGCATCAGAGCTCAGTCCAGGTCTCCTGCAGGGCAATGGCAGAGTAGAATTGGATGCACCAGGAGGTTCTGCACACCTGGAAAAAGGCTCTGGTATCTTATCTCCTGTGAGCTTTTCAGCAATGCCCACTGTGCACCCACACACCTCACCTCAAAGCCCTCAGCTCCCAAGCGACAGGGACAGAAAGCTGAAGGTGTCCTGTCACATCAGAGAGCAAAGAGCAGCTCAGACACAGGCCTGGCCAGAGAAAAAAAGCAGCAGCTCTGAAGAACAGTGCTGTGCTTCCACTCCCATATCCCTGTTCTAAGCCCTGAAACACCCTTCTCTTCCACAAGCAGGAAAATTGATCTAAGCCACTTCTCACCCTCGTTCCCTCCCCTGAAAATTCTCCATCATCCTGCCCACGGCATCAGCTCCAGACAATTCACTGGGACTTACCCCTGGCAAAGTCTTCTGTTCATGCAGTGCTGTCTGGGCTTTGATGGCAGAGTCTCTGGCACAGTATGTGAGGAATGCACAACCTGCAGCAGATACAGCGAGTGTCAAGTTAGACAGGCACTTGCAGATGAACATCAACACAAATGTTACATAATTCGGATGTGTCTAAAGCTCCAGGGAAAAAAAAGACAAAGAAACAACATTAAAGGACTTGCAGGCCACATCTAAAGTCTCTTAAGAGCTGGAAAAGGGTCCCAGTGAATCAACGGGGCTTGACACAGCTGTTGAACAAGGTGAGACACAATGGGAGAGCAAAAAGCTGGTCTTGTCTGTGGCAGAAACAGTCCCAAACACAACGATCAGCAGAGAGGCAAGGACCAGCACAACTACTGATTAAAAAGAGAAAAGAAGCAAGCAAGGAATGAAAGTATCTGGGATTTTAGGCTTATACAAAAGCTCCGTGATCCAGATTCACAAATCAGGGAAAGCTATAGCAGGAGAGGCCTGACGTTGTGTGCTGTCTGATGCACACAAACACACACATGCACGACAAGGGCAATACAGAGCCCAGCAGAGCACCATGCATTCTGCAAGGGCCAACTTAGGAAGCCAGATAAAAGGCACAGAGAAAAGGCCAGATCCTGACATTCTTAGTCAAGATATGACTCAACATCTCAGCCGAATGCTGGAGCCAAGGGAGGAGGGGAGGAGTTGTAGCCCCTCCAGGAAGAAGAGGGATCATCTTTGGGTGCTCTGATGCTAAGAATAAGCAAAGGAAAAATCTGGCTGGTTATCAAGAAACATTTCCTAGCAGCAAGAGATTTAGATTGTGGAATGATCTCCCCAGGGAAGTGCCTGGAGCTCCGTCACTTGAGTTGTTTCAGATGAGGGTAGGCAAAGCACTGGAGAATAGACTCAGGATGCATCTGACCCCCTCACTCATCCCCCTCCTATCCACAGTGGCATTTCACATCCCAAGCAGAGGCAGGACGAGTCCCTCTGGCTTGCTGATGAATTTCCCTGTCTACACTGCTGTGCTGGGGCTGCAGATGCATTCTTACGGCCAGAGAGGCCCATTTTTCTGCCTCCACATTCTTGTGCCTGGATTGGAAGCATGGAAGCTGCTTCAGCTCTCCATGGATCCAAAGGTGGGTGCAGGGCTGTCTGAACCTCTTCCCCCCACCCCGGTGTGACTCCAGGGTACAGAACACCCTCAGGCCAGGCAGAAGCCAGCTCCTCAGGACAATCCCAACCACAGCAACATAATTATCCCCTTCTTCCATCCCAGCTCCAGAAGTTGCTGCAGTTAAGTACATTGCATCTGCCCTCACACCTCTTGCTAAGGGAAAAAACCTTCCATAAACAGCACACAAGCACTAGATATCTCTAAGAGGTCATTAAAGCTCCTTATTGCCCAGGTTTCGAACCAAGAATGCTGCCTCAAAGTCAAATGTGGGACCAACAGGTAATTTAACAAATGCAGTGAGGCCAGGAAGAATGCAGGTAAACTTCACTGCTCCTGGCAAAGGCAGCTGGCTCTGTTGTGGTGGGGAAGCTCCCCCATGGACTGCTCTGACATCAAGCCTCAAAAGCAGCTCCATAACCAGAGAGACCAGACTCTATAACCTCTATAATCTATTTCTAACAGATTCGAAGGCCTGATCACCAAAGCCTCAAGCACAGACACCCAATTCCACCTGCTGCTCCAGTCTGCTACTTTGCAAGTCATACAAGACTCATTCTAAGATACTTTGGGCCAGGTTTAGCTCACAAAACTCTGAAGTCAGCAGTTGGGAATAAGCAATTTATTCCACTAAAAGCTTCAATGCATTGGTACTATGCCCACGTGCAGTGAAGGCACCATCCTTGCCTCAGGAGCATCAGTCATCAACCTAAGAGAACTCAGGATAGGAGCGGAGTTATGTCTACAGGAAGCACCCAAACCCCATCCTCAAGTGCCAAATTCCAGTGCTCAGGAATGTCAAAACTGAGGCAAAGCACACTGCCAGGCTCAAAATCCCCAGTCCACGGGAGGACAAGCTAAAAATGAGAACTGGAGAAAGACACACCATTTAGTGGGGCTAAAGGAGAAACACTCCTCACACAAGGAGGTACTGTTACCATGCCAGATCAGGGACTTGTAAAGGCCAGCAACACCTACATCCACCAGTATCAACATAAAATGTGCCATGAATCCCCTCTCCAGAGCCCTCTGGTCCTTCTTTTCCCTACAGCAGAGGCAGGAACATTTTTCATCTTTTAGCAGCTCAGGTACCAAGAGGCAGCAGCTTCCAGAGACAGAAACATCCTGTAACTGTGGAGCCTGAAGATGCCTCACTCCAGCTCCAGCCCAAGGGCAATCCTCGCTGCTGCTCTGCTGTACAAGGATGTCGGTGTTTGCTCAGCAGAAGCCACTTGTGCTCCTGCTCTTCACTCAAGCATGAAGCAGCACTCAGGCAGCCTCTAACATCCTGCCTAGACTGGGGCTACAGGTACGGGACAGCCTGGTCCACTGCTCTGTCCCCAGCTCTTCATGTCTCTAAGCTTTGAGGTTTGAGGACGTTTCTCTCATTCTTACCTCCCCAATAGCAGGAACCTGGGAAGCTGTACTGGCTCTGGAGAGGAGGGAGCTAAAGATATCAGCCATGTCTTTTGGAAAATATGATTACTGCCTTTCGCAACTAGGTGTTTTGGGGGTAGAGTGCAGTAGTCAATTCCATTCTCTTTGCAAAGCCCTGGTCAGAAATACAGGAAAAGGTTTGGCAGAAACACTGTGCTCTAAGCCTAATTGTGTCAGCAAGTATTTGGGGAAAATAAACTTCCTTCCTGAAGAGCTGTTATCTCTTGCACACTAACTCTGCAGCTACTCCTGGGATGCTGTGGCAGGATTCTGCTCACCATGTCTTTCATAAGTTCTTTGGGCTCCTAAAACTTTGAGCTCGACAGAGCCACCCAAGAATCTGCTCAAGAGTGAAGAGATGTCCACAGAGGTGCGGAGGGGCCCGTCACTCTCACTGGGTTTTCTCACTTCCACATTCCCTGCTTTAGTTAACAGCAAGCTCAGACAGACAGGCTCAGGCCTTTGGGCACTTCTCACACCAAGTCAGCCGTGCCTGCTGAGACACAGGATGTGGTGTTAGAAAGTGCTCAGGGTGTTAAGAAGCATCAGCCTGGAAGGTCCAGGCACCCAGACAGTGCCAATGACCCATTCCCAGCACAGGGATGCAGGACAGCACCCGGAGCACAGTCTGCAAAGCCAGGCCTGACTGCAAAGCCAGGCCACCATCATTCTGCCCAAGATCCCTCTATGTCCCATCAGCATCGGGGGTACCACGCCACTTCCATGGGCTCCAGGAGGGTTTCCAGCTCCCTGAAAGCAGAAGCCAGCCTAGTTCCACTTGCAAGAGACTGCATAAAAGAAATATATATTCTGTGCCTGATCCTCCCTACAAACTACACATTGACTCTGGAATTTACAGTCCCTTCAGATCCTAAATATTACTCCACACATCAGCAGTCTAAAGCCTTGAGCAAGAAAAGGCTGCTGGTTTGCAGGAGGGAGGGATCTCTAGATTCTGCTTAGCATCAGAAATCACATTAAATACTTCAGCAGGGGAAGCATGGAGTCGGTGGGGAGCTAATCTACAAGCCTGCAGAAGCTGAGTCAAAACTGGGCTGCCAGGGAGGCAAATTGGGTGAGGATGTTGTATCCTTGCCCTCTGGAAAAGCCACCTATATGTCCAGAGGCCTTCAAGGGCTGCTCCTGCCCCTGCTGAATATTCCCCTGCAGTTCAGTTTGGCATCTCACACTCCTTAATCACTCCACCTTCCCTGCCATGAGCACTCCTAGGAAACCCATCCAGTTGACACTTGTGAGGGAACTGCCTTCTGCCTAATCCTGGAACACAAGGCCAAAAATTTCCACTTGATTCTCCCCACTCAGCCTCCTCTGACCCATTCCAAAAGCCTGTTCAAACACCTCCCCACTCTTCCCATGAAAATATTAGCTTTGAGACAAACACTGCCATTAACATGCAAATGTATCTGTGATTAACATAAATAGAAAA
Organism: Donacobius atricapilla; assembly: GCA_013397315.1. Taxonomy (NCBI): domain Eukaryota; kingdom Metazoa; phylum Chordata; class Aves; order Passeriformes; family Mimidae; genus Donacobius; species Donacobius atricapilla. The sequence goes on from WBMY01015887.1 coordinate 691,821, forward strand.
ACTGCCTCATGAATAATATTAGGCTGGAACAGTATCAGCTACCAGTAGCCAGGTTGCTGAGACATGACTAGTCAGGTACTAACAAAACCATTTCATAGCAGAGCTCACATTTCTAGATCTCTAATATTCTCCTCTGCCTCCACAGAATTCATCCGTTCTCAGCACCCATACAGGACCAGCTCCTGGACACTGCAGCCCAACTCACATCCTCCAGCCCCTGGCAGGCCTTTTCCACCCTTTCCTCCTCCCTGGAGGCAGAGGGGGCTGCCCAGCTCCATGTCAAGCTGCAAGGGAACACAAGAGGCCACACTGGGCTGGCTTCTCACTCAACCGCTTCCTCCCCTTTGGGGAGAGAAAAGGAAAAAAGCAGATGGAAGCTGCATGTGAGCTGTCAATTGGATCTCACTGCAGATCAGGAACATGGGGAGAGAAAACTGAGAACTGTTAGAACTGTCCCAGAAAGGTGGCTTCTGTACAATGCAAGAACAAGCTTGCAGCCGAAGTGTCCCCTGCTCAGGGGCTGTGCCAGTGCTCCAGGCCACTGCAGCTCCTGGGGCAGGCCTGGCACCCTCCAGGCCTGCTGATGCCAGCAGCAGCTCCTCACCAGGGTGGCCTTCCTGCATGGAGCACAAGCCACTGCAGCCAAAGCTGGTAAATGAGAGTGATCAGGCATCAGGCTGGGCTGGATCGGGGATCTCGTTCCCGCACTGCACGCTAAACCCCCACACACTTCCCTGTGAAGGGATGACTTCTTCGGAGAGGCTGCTCCCAAAACAGGCTGAGGATCTACATGCAAACTCATGCCACCAGGGAAGGAATCCCAGCCTCTCACTTCATACAAAACAGGACGGGGAGGGGCAGAGGGAACTGAAGAGCTGTGGAAACAACCCCACAATAACCACCAGAGAACCTCACATCTCAACAGCCTCTTCAGGACAGAACAATCTCTGACAACAACACCTACATCCACACACACACACACAAAAAAAAAAAAGTTAGAACCAAAAGGATGTATTTATTTTGCTGGAGAAATCCTGCTTTTAACGGCACGTTAATATCACACACACCTGGCTAATACCACTGCTGCCCCCTCTAATTTCCATACCTAAGCAGATCCCTAGAATTTGTCTCTTGCCTGGAAGCTGACCTCAGACCACACAGTCTATATTTAAGATGTCAACTGGAATGAAATGTGCAATTGCCTCTTGCCTTAGGCCCATTCTCTTCCTTGCTGGGTTTGAAACCTTGCAACTCACCATCCCCTGGCAGCAGGTTTGGATGCAGTTCCTTGCACACAGAGACACAAGCACATGGCATCCTCGTTTTTCACTCACAACCAGACACACTTCTTCAGCTAAATTCATGCCAGCCCAGCCCCCACAGGCTTCAATGAGAAAGTGTTTTCCTTTTGTGCTGGAGTTAGATTTGGCCTTTTGTTTGAATATACACTTGTTTTTCTCTTGCCCTCTTCCCTCTCTGTTCAGTCTAGAATGGTTCACGTTGCCAAGGCACTCGATTTTTCCTACCCTTCCTCCTAAATCTGAGACATCAGGGCTGAGCGTGGCACACTCCCTCCAGCATGCACCAACACATGGCCCCATCACAGATCATGTTAGGGCACAGCAGCCCAGGCTGAGCACTGACAGCTTTCAGGGTACTCACTGTCTGTTCCCTGCAGGTTGCTCTACCTGTGCCAGGGAGCGGGGCTGCCATCACCCCCTCGGATCTTACAGCAAACAACTCCGTGAGTTCCCTTCCTGGCTGGAGCCGTGCTGGTCACAAGATCCCAAACACCTGCTGGGGTGGGGTAGAGCCGTTCCGCTGAAGGGAGCTGCCACGCCGACCGCGACAGCTCTTCAGTATAAAAACACAACAATAAGCGAGGCTAAAGGAGCCTCCTCAAACTTTTCAGCACCCACAAAAGGTCCTTCAGCGAAGGAAGACCCCCTCATTTCCCCGTGTGCCATCACGAAGGCCCTCTCACCTACCCCAAATGCCACTGACAGCAGCACATTCGCGGCCAATATTCTTTGTTGCACGGATTTTAAAACCGCAGCGCCGAACCCTTGCCCGGGCTCGCCGTGAGCCCCCTTAGGCGATGGCCAGCAGCCCAGCGAGGGTCCGGCTGCGGCCCCCGCGCCCCGCAGCAGCCCCGGCCCGGCCCCCGCTGCCCATCGCCGCCTTTG
>WBMY01015887.1:703923-720496 GCA_013397315.1 Donacobius atricapilla
AAAAAGAGGATAGGTAAAAAATAAGGGCAACAAGAATCAGCTACACAGAGCTCTTCTGCAATGTTGTGGAGAATTTTTATTTTATCTCAACCACCTGTTGGATTTCTGCCTTTGTGTTGGTGACTGAATTGATCAGTTATGCTGCAGTGCAGAGCAGCTCCAGGAGCTCTTTGCAAACTTCTCTGTTGACTTACCTAAGGAAACAACCATGTGGGAACTCAGCTCAATCCCAGGATGGGCACTGTGCTCCAGCTATGAGGAAATTGGGATTTAAATTCAATCCCAGGATGGGCACTGTGCTCCAGCTATGAGGAAATTGGGATTTAAATTCAATCCCAGGATGGGCACTCTGCTCCAGCTATGAGGAAATTGGGATTTAAATTCAATCCCAGGATGGGTACTCTGCTCCAGCTATAAGGAAGTTGGGATTTGACTATCTCAAATTTGAGCATATCTGTTTCAGCGCAAGTGCACTTTGATCAAAAGCAGAAACTCTTTTATCTGTTGTAAAAACTACTTTTTATGGCAGCCAGGGAAAGAGACACAAAAGGATTACAGGACTAACCTTGTGTGGGAGAGAATAATGTACCATTCCAACTGCCCTTCAGGTTTATAAACTCTCCTCATTAATTTTATCTATCTTTTTTTTAGGCTGTTTCCACTAGCTTCTGGCACTGCATCAGGAGTGTTAACAGTTCATTGCTGAGACCACACAGAGCTAAGGTGTTTTCTTTGTGCTACAGCCTCCTCAATCAGACTGGGTAGAAGTTTTTGACTCCAAACTTTGAGCTTCTCATCTGGAAGACTGAAGGCTGACAGTTTCCACAGCAAGGAACAAGCTCCAGGTCTGTTCTGTTCGCTCTTGCCCGCTACTAGCAAATTTTACACACATCAACTCAAGCTGTAGCAGCATTGCTAACATTATTTTTCTATTTTTCTCAGCAAAGTAACAGAGTTGATCATTAAGACTGGTGAAATTATATGCTAGACTGGAGGGAACACTACCTCCTTAAGTGTAACACACCAGAAAGGGATGCTGCAGCTGGAGGACTCAAACTCCCAGATATTCCAAGCCTAAAGAGTACTTCAGAGAGCCACTGTACCATGCATGTTCTAAACCTACCCAGCCCAGGGCATGCAGCTTCCCAGGGCACAGCAGATGCAGTCTTTATGGGCAGAGCATCAAAACCAGTAGAAAACAATCAAGGCTTGCCTTCCAGCCACTCCAGCAACTTCTGAAGTCATTATAAATTCATTTGGCAGAGGAGTGCCATGAGCAGTTCATGCATGCAGAGAGACACATTTCAAATGAGCACTGAAAAGATCAGAAAAAGGCAGGTTCCCTGTGTGGCTGATAGCTCTGGAGTGCTTGGCACCATGCTGACACCATGGTGAGCCGCTGACACCAGCAGGCTTTCCTGGAAAAGACAAGACCCTTTAAAGAACAAGTTGCTACATATTTAAAGTAGCAGAGAAGACACATCATGGGGTAAGGGTATTACTCCAAGAAGGAGATTACAGTAAAACAAACAAAGGAGGATGGAAATCAGTGCCTTGGTGCCCATCCAAAGGACAGTGACTGGCCACAACAGCCCCTTTTCTAAACAAGCACGTGTGCAAACAGGAAATCACAGCAAGAATTTTCCTTGCATACACAAAAAAAAGGTCCACCTCAATTCAAAAACAGCTTTTCAGCCTCTCTAGGATATGCTGCTTTAATTCCAAGTAGTAGCTTAAATTTAAAAAAAAAAGTGTCACTGTGGCTTGTGAAGAGAAAAGGGCTTATGAAAAGACCTCATGTACGCAAAAGAGATTACAGAAAATGACTCAAAATTTGCTGGGTGGCAGGACAGAGGCTCAGGGTTATCTTCTAGAACTGCAACTAGCCTAGGACTTGTAGCATCTCAATATATTTTCCAGGTCTGAGCTGCTCGTGCTATCAATGGAACCAGCTCATGTAAGTACATGGAACAGCACAGAACATGATCCTGCAGCAGCTGGCCTATGGAACACCCCTCAAAAATCAAGCAAGAGTTTAGCACAGAGTGGTGGCAGCTGTGAACTGTTCAAGGACCAAAACCCTCCAGAGAAACCAAGAACACAGCAAAATGCGTCCTCCAAGAGACAGGAGAGAACCTGTCCCCGGCAAGAACCCTCATGCCACAAACCCATCTTAATCCTTCCTCATCCTGGTAGTAACAGTCAAGATCACTCACAGTGCACCGCCTAAAAGGGGGTGAGTTGGAACCAAATGCAAGAAGGTGCTTGCTGCAGACACTGCTTGCTCAGCACAACTCCCTAAAGCCAGCAGTGAACTCAAGGAAGAGGTGCCATAAGGAAACATGCTAACTGCATTCTCTTTAATTTGCATGTGCACTTTTTGTTTTTTCTTTTAAACAGCTGCTGCAAGTCCTTGTTTGCTGGGCAGAGATACCACGTCAGGCTGTCGTTTCAGTTTCCAGGCTGGCTGTGTGGCAGTGTCCATGAAGGTGCCGGACTTTGTATTACACTCAGAGAAGCTGCTCAGAATCAGACTGCAGGAATTGCTGAAGTCTCTCAGCCTCTCCCTCACCAAAATGCAAAGGAAAACCAGACATGGTGCAAGTCAGGGGAAGAAGGTGAAGAAAAGCACTTCAAAGGTGCACAAGAGTTAAAATTTCATTTTCTTTATGCTTTCCTCCCCTCTATACAGTAGCAAAGAGGAGACAAAGGAAGAGGAACAGCAGGGTTCAGTGGAAGGCAGAAGGTTCCCAATGGGCTCACCGATGGCTCAGTGCTGCTGGGTCGGGGGGACTTGGTGCTTCACTGCTGCTTGGTTTTAAGGGATAATCTCTGTATCATCTTGTAAAGGAGACCAAAGTGCTGGAAGCAGAAGGGAAATGAAGTAACCATGACAGTTCTGAACACACAGAAAGCTTAGCAGAAGGCTTAAAACAATATCAGTGTGCAAATGCAGTGCCTTGTTTGCTTCAACCACTCATCCTGAACATGGAGTGGGACTTGATGGATGAGGAGGAATTATGACAGGGAAGCCAAGTTATACAGAAAATGATGGCTTACAGAAGTGTTTGTGCAGGTCTGTATCACCTCATTGTGAAGATGTGTTAAAGACTTTTTTTAATTTTTTTTTTAATGCAATTCTGTTCCTTCTGAAGGCGAGGAGAAAGCTTCAGATTTCATCACATGCAGGTTCCTGGTCTCTATAGAAACACTGCTGCCAGCAATTTCAGGAAGGTAAAAATAAACCAGGCAAACACAGAGATTCCCAGCAATTCACAATTATTTAACTGGATCTTCTCTTTCACCATTTCCCCAGTGACTTAGAAATTCACTTAATTCCTCTTTTGATTCTGCTGGGGTTAATTGTATTTTGACTTGATATTTGACAGATGTAACAGATCCAGGCTTCAAATAATTTCAAATTCAAATAACAGAAGTAAAAAAGATTGCTAATAGTAATCAAACTATATTTTTCCTCTTGTTTATATTCTTACACTGAGTTTTTAAATGCTTGTGGTTTCCCTAAACAAATAATAGACACAAAGAACACAAAGTGATCAAAATTGAGAGTGACCTAAAAAGCTTCCCTTTCATTCATATCCTTTACGAACCCAGGCAGGAACAAAGCCTTGCTCACACTGTCTTGGTTATGGCTGACACAAGAACATTTAATTTAATTTGGCTGACCAAGGCATGGAGTATCACATTTCCAGAGGTATGGACACAGGATGTATTTACGGTTTCATTGAAAAAAGAAAGCAAAACTCTGAAGATGCATTTCCAAGCTGCATCCCAAGTTCAGATATTTCCTAATAGTACAAGCTACAAACCTTTAAATGACCAATTACAATTTCCTGTAAAGTTTCAATTTGGAGCCTAAATAGGCTAGCAAGTGAGTTATGCATGTCCTTGACTACAAGAAACAGCTCTAAGAAACACGTTTCTACTAGAATGGCAAGAGACTGCCTTCAGCACAGCCAAGTGGCATTTCTTTTCCAGCTTTAGTGCTGGCACTGTGTGAATTCCTCTAACTTGTTCTATAAGGAAGATAATTCATCTGTGTCTCTTACCTGCACTGCAACATAGGCAACGCCAAGGTAGGCTGCAATACAGACAGCCAGGAGCAGGTCAAAGATTGCTGGCTTGACCCTGGAATAAGGAAAAGGACACATAAAATTCCTACAGCAGCTCCTGCCAGGGGGTGAGACAACAGCCCAGCATGCCCAAGGGAATTCCATACCTGTATGCATTCATCACCTGCTTCAGCTGGTCATAGAAAACAAACTCGGGGTCCCTGTGCAAAGGAGAAATTTTTCAGATTCTACTGCACTTCTTGACCCTGCAGTGAGGAAAGCCCAGAGCTGTTCCCAAGGAGTTCACCCAACCAGAGACAGGTAAGCATGACCCCACTGGTTTTGAGCTGATTTTAGTCACCAGAACTTTCTTTTCCTACAATCAGAAGCCTAAGGACACAATTCAGAACTCATGCTGTTGTTCAGCTGTCTCCAGAGAGGCTGAACATGAAACATTCCTCCCTCTGTTCACTAAAACAGCTTCAGCCCAGGCAGGTTCAACAGGATGGAAGCTGCCTTTTTGTAATTAACCAAAACTTAGTCTTCTCCTGCTCTCAGAGTGGGAAGAGTGGAACCAAAATAGTTTAAAAACAAGCTTTTCAGACAGAGGGAGCTGCTGGGCCTTATTCCTGTGCTGTGAGGAATTCTGAGCAGCTTTCTCAGGGAGAACACCAAGCATGAACCAAAACTGACAGGAGAGCAGGAAAGAGCAAAGCTGCATGTCAAGAAAGCAGGAAAGCTGCAGCTCAGAGACAAAATTCTGTCCAGGGGGACGCCAGTTTGCATGCCCTGGCTGGTTCTTTCATGTCTTTTCTTACCGTTTGTCTGCCTTCACATGATGCTGCTTGACATCCTTCAGGTAGCGTCCCATGTAATATTCTAAAGTGTTGAGGAAGGTGCTGTCTTTATCGATCAGCTGGGCAGCCCTGGGCTGACTGCTCAGCCAGTCCATCACTGACTCCAGTTGCTCCTGCTGGATTTGCTGCAGAAAAATACCACCAGAGAAAGGGAGTTGACCACACACCAGAGCTCTCACCCAGACTCTAGGCTCCAAAGGTTACAGAAATAATGCACTGTGCTTACCATCTGATCTGTGAAGATCTGCATATCTGCAGGTGCTCCCTACAAGGGAAAATGAAAAGAAGAAAACAGGTTATTGTTGAGCTTGGCTGGGTAGGACAAGTCTGGCCAGTACTGTATGGTGGGCACCTCTTACCTTTTCCGTTAGGTTGTAGATGACCCTTGTCAAAGCCTCAGCAATGATCTGAGTGTTCCTGGTCAGTGCTTTAGTGTCTATTCGTGCCCTAAAGCAAAAGAGGGGATTATGGACTTGCCAATGGCATCAGCTTCCTCTAGAGACAACCCCTTTTCACTGCATCAGGCACCAGCCTGAATCCAGAGCCCAACTCCTCACGCTTGTCACCTGTGCCCTGACCGTCAGAACAACACAAGCAGCTGTGAGGGCAGTTTGTGTTTCTGGGCTGGATGTGAGGCCAGCCTGCCCCACCTCCTGTCCATGATGCTGTTGCGCAGGCTGTCCCGGTGGCTCTCCAGGTGGGAGATGGTGAACGCCGGCAAGCGCCGGATGGCGAACCGCTCGTGCTCCCACGCCAGCATGTCCTCAGCCAGGTTGATCTTCTTGTGCACCATGGAAAACTTCACCTCTGGGAACTGGCTGGCAACAACCTGAGGACAAGGGCAAGCCATTCAGGGGTGCTGCCCACTGCACAGCGCCACCCTGCACTGCCCTGTCTGCGTACACCCACTTCTGCGTGCTCCAGAACGTAAGATGCAGTTATTGACATCATTGAAGTTGGATTTTCAGGTCAGAAAGACCCAGTTTAATGTCTGTATGGGTAGCATTTGCAGATCTAGTCTGCTTCACTTGGGACTGTAGCATGAGGATTTGTCTGCAATTCCAATCAAGTGACCCTAAACAATGCATGAATTATTTCAATAGCACACTGTTTCTTCACATCTTCCTTCCTCTCATGGAGAGCTGTATAGTAAGTCCCAAGTTCCCATGAACCTAAAATGCTATTTCTTACCATCTCCAGTTCTCTCAGAAATGCATGCTGCAAGGTGCCCTCCTTGGGAGGCTTTGAGACATGAAGATGAAGGCTATTGCCTCTGCCCAGGGTGTCAAGGCAGAGAACAAAAGCTACATTGTCCTGCAGCAGGCTGGAATCTGGAACAGAAAAATCCAAACCTTTATTGCTAAGTCTTGTGCTGGGATTTCCACCCCCCAAAAAAAGCAAGGCTCACACAAGGAGATTCTCACAGAAGAGCTGACAATTAATTACAGACATTTAACACAACCAGCCCCTTACTCACCAGTGTGATCCAAATTGTCCTCCAGCCACCGCTTAGTTCCTTGATAATTAAACTTGCCACCTCCAGATGCAAAGAACAGCAAGTTATACCTGCCCATCAAAGAAGCCAGGAAAGGGTTAGCATGCTGCAGTCAGCTTTGGAGGTGTGGTGAAATCACAACCACCTGCACCTGACATCCAAGGCAAACTGTCCACTACCAAACACTTCCCACATGCCACTTACTCAAGTAATGGCAGATTCAAAGTGGGGAACTCCCAGTGCTTGAGGATGGAATCTGCTTCCCACATCATCCCCTCCACTTTTCAGCTACACACACTGAACCCCAGAGCAGTTCCTTACCCAGCATGGGTCCTTCTGTAGGTGTAGAGGCGAGAGAACAGCCTGGCCAGTTCCAGCAGCACTGAGATTCCACTGCCATTGGAGTCAGCCCCGTGGGACAGCCACTGCAAGATGAGGAGGGACAGACACAGGGTGACAAACCTACACTGTGCTCCACCTGTAACTGCCCCACAGCCTTAAGGCCAAGAAAAGACAAATGGGCAGAGGGAAAAAGAACAGCAACAAAGAGCTGCAGGAAGAAAGAATACTCACTGGAGCCACTCCAAAGGAATCGTAGTGGGCAACTATCACAACAGTGGGCAGGTCTTCTCCACCCAGCCCTGTGAGCCTTCCCTGCAGCAGAAAGAGCGCAGTGTCACTTCCCATCCCCTCTCGTGTGCCTGTACAAGGACAGCCTGACTTCTACACTCCTGCTGAGTCTGCCATGGCCTTGGTTGTGAGGACTTCAGACACCTGGCTGAGACTCACCGGACTTGCCCTGTCAGACCAAATGTCTGATAAAGTCCCAATAAAAGAAGTCATCTCATCAATGTTGCCAGTTTTTAACCATCCACAACTCACCTCCACACTGGGGATGAGCCAGTCATTGATAGCTTTGCTTTGAGCCCCACTGGTCACCATCTGGAAGCCATTGGCAGTTGCAGTGTGCAGCAGAACTGGAACAAAAACACCAAAAAACCCCGCAATGTACACCGGGGGAAGTTTCTTCCCTTCCTCTCCCCTGCTAACCGAGCTTTGGAGAGACCAGCTTTAAACCATTGAAGCCCTCTCACTGGTCACTGGTGTTCATGCAATGACACAAAATCTTGGTGACCATGCTTTTCCGATCTGTCCTAAAATCCCAGTATTTTGGGCTGGTCAAAACCTTTTCCCCAGCAGTACTAAAATTAGTCATAAGCAGCAGGTCAATAGGACAGTCATATTATTTATATGGAAACATCAAACTGACTTGTGGTCAGACAAAAAGCTTCAGCTTGTACCAACACACCATCATCACTTAACATTTTCAATGTTGTTTTTAACCTAGCTTTGATTCTACCTTACTTGCAACAGTGTGAAGCTGAGAACTTCCTGCAACTCTATGTCCAAATATAGTCAAATAATGCCTTGTTATACTGTGCTGTTCTTCCACTGAATTTCCAAACACTTTGACAAAGACAGAAAAAACACAAAGGTGACAGAACAATGGTTCATGGTGCTGATGACACAGCAGACTCCTCCTAGAGGTGGGAACAGGCCTGTCTTCCTCAAAACTTTTTTCCCCTTGCTAGAACTCACCTTCTGCAGCTGAGGCAGAACCCTGTGATGCAGAAGCAGCCCGTGTTTGTTCATAGATAGACAGCAGCTCCTCATCTTCCACTGCGAAGTAGACTGGCACAATGGTTTCCATAGCGAGCATTTCTGGCTCTATCTCCATGAATTGCTGAGGATTTAAGCGAGACACAAACTTAGCACCTGCTAAACACGAGAGGCGTCAAGAAAAAATCAACAACCAAAGCAGCGGGAGAAGTTTTAAAATTAGAATACGATTTGTTGTGCGTTACAACAGAAGCTTCCAGCCCTGCAGCAAGCAAGCTTTCCTCCAATACACCTCCCATGGGAAGAGAAAGAAAACTTTGCTGTTTACCCGCACAACATCCTGGGGGACAGAGGAGATGGATCGTGGCAGGATGATGACCACAGCCCCGGCTGACTGGCGCAGAGCCTTCTGGTACTGCTCGTAGGAGAAGTCCACCAGCCGCATCATGACGCAGCGGCGGCTCAGCACGTCCGCTTCCACGGTGCGCGCCTCCGTGTTCAGCACCGCGCTCCTGGTGCCTGCCAGCAGGGAAAGCAAGAGGGCTCCTAAGGCACTGCACCCCGTCCCCTCTGCTGCAGCCCGCCTCCTGCTCAGAACAGTCCTGGGGGCAGCCTGATGGGCTGCGGAGCGGGCAGAAGCTGCACAAAGCTGAAGGAGCAGAGGGCTGTGGGTTTTCCTGTGCAGCCACATCCTGCCAGACCCGCCTTGTTCCACACCACACAGCCTCACCTTCCAGTCTTCCTCCTCAGCACAACACACAGGCTACCTGTGTGCTCACCTGCTCCTGATACCTGCAGTCAGCAACACACCTGGAGACAGCCTGGCCTCTCCAGAGCCTCCCCCAGCTGCAGGATCAAGGTGTGGATGGAAGCTGTGCAGAACCACCTGATGAGAGGACACCAGACTGCCCCACGTCAGCCCAAGGGCTGCTCTCACTCAGCCCCAGGGAAGGTTCTGTAGCTGGCAGAGTCCCAGAGGAGCAGGCTGCTCCTGAGGGCTCGCCCTCTCCTACTCTCAGTGCCAGCAGATCAAATCCCCCACGTGGAAATGCAATCCCCTGGGTGCACAGTGGGCTGCAGGCTCGCCAGAAGCTCCTGCATTCCGCAAGGGAGGGCCAAAAGGACATCTTGTGCAAACAGAGAGGGTCAAATCCACCTTACAATTCATAATTCAATTTCTTCTTCTGTAACTCTGACACCTCCACTGGAGATGTCATCCTTCTGGGTCCCCACACAGGGACAGACAAGTTGCTCCAGCCTCTGTCAAACAGGAGCATTACAAAGAACTAGATTTAAACCTGGCTTAGCTTAATGCTAACATTACTTTGGTCTTGTCAAAGGTCACAGCAACACCTAAACAAGAAAAATTTACATTTCCCCTGCACAGTATCAGTGCGGGCCACACACCCAGAAACAGAGGCCAGGCACACTGTAAATCCTCCCCACAGACCTTTGACACTAAACACACAAACATTAACAGCACCCCCCACTGCAACCAGAGAAAAACAATTTAAAATGAGAATAATCCCTTCACCATTTCCACAGGAATGATGTGTAAACACAGCAACGTGTGCACCCAAAGTTCTGCTCTGCCTGACACCTAAGCAGAGCAGACACAGCAGTATTTTTCTGACAGGTTGATTTTCTGTAATTTCTTTACAGAGAGCTGGTTAATAATCACTCATTTACAAACCAAAGAATTCTCATTCTCTCAGTATTGGAAGAAGTCCGGGTTTGTTATTAAATTGCTTTATGAGTGATGCTGACAAAAACTCTTCCCTCTGCAAGAGGAGGCTGAGCAGACACCTGTATTTGGTATTTTTGGAAAAGAATACAAGAATCTGGAAAAACAAATCAGCTCAGCTGGTCAGAGTATGGTGCTAATAACGCCAAGGCTATCGGTTTGATCCCTCTGTGGGTCATTCCCTTTGAAAGCTGGACTAGGTGATTCCTGTGGGTCCCTTCCCACTCAGACTGCTCTGAAATACAGCTTTTATCCTGAAGGACATCTCAGAACACACAAGGAACAGGAACAGAAAGGGAGCAGGAAGGAACAAAGGAAACACACAGCCCACCGAGCTAAAAGTTGCAGGAAAAGAAACAGCACAAAAAGTTAATGGGAAGCATCTTAAAAAAATAACACCTGGCTTTTCAAGAGGTCACAAAATGGTGAGCACTTGGGTAGAGGGGACACTCAGGCAAGCAAAGTCAAAGCCAGCTGAATCACATCCCTGCTGCCCCTGCTAAGCCTGTCAACAAACAGCTCTCAGCACCTGAGAAAAGAGAGAGAGTCCTACCTCCATGCAGGAGCATGAGGCTGTAAGCAAGAGAGCCCTCAAGGTGTGGACACATTCTAAAAAATTGTGATGGAAGAACCCAGAAATAATTTCATTTATTTAGAAGCCACCAGAAGCGTGAAGTGTTTAAGGAGTACATAGGCACAGCTGCATTTCATAACTTATATATTTGAACTTATTAGGATCTGAAAGAACGAGAGATGGTGTCTCATGGACAGCACAAATTGAACGTGAGGCTGTTTATTGTTAACTCTTGAGGAAGAGTCACTCACAGACAGAGCACATGCCCTGGCCTGGAATAAAATCTCTACAGAAGACCCAGAAACAACCCTTGATTCTGGGTTTGTGGGCACACAGGGAAGGAGGCTGAGGGTTGCAGCATCTCAAGGATTCGCGGAACAGGGCGTGTCTCTGACCCAAAGAAAGGTGTTGCACAATCAGCAGGCTGCAAGTAAGAGAACAGAGGAAGTAAAGGTCAGTTGTAACACAGGGAAGGACGGGCTCTGAAATGGAGCCACTGGAGCAACACACCGAGCTGAGGATGAAGAGGATGAAGAGCAAGGAGGAATCACCCTGCCAATAAAGGAATCAAAGGCAAAAGGACAAAACTGAGCTCACAACCGAGTTTACCAGACTGCAGGACGGATGCAGCTGGACCCCTCAAAACACAGAGCCCTCAGCCCGCAGACAGGGGTCCTTGGCTACCTCTAGGTCACCACGACGGAGCTCCCAGCCCCTCTCTCGCTCCTGCTGAGCCTGGTCAGTGAAACTCAGCCAGACGGGGCCCTCCAGCGGCCTCCCCTGGGCCTGGGCCCGGCCCCGGCCCCGGCTGCTGCCGCCTCCCAGAGCCCCCCGAGCCCTCCCGCGGCTCCCCGAGGCCCGGCCGCCCTCCATGGTAGGCTTCACGGCCTAACCGAGGCTCCTCCCCGGGGTCGGGGCTCCCTTCCCACGGCCCCAGCACCCCTGAAGGTGCCGCTGCCGGCAGGACCGAGCCCGGCCGGCCCGTGCAGTTCCTCACCGTAGGGCTGCCCGCCCAGCTCATACTGCTGCATGCGGTAGACCGTGAACTCGTGCGCCGCCTCGGCGGCGGGCGGCGGCCCCAGGAGCAGGAGCACGGCGGGCACGAAGAGCAGGACGCTGAGCGGGAGGCACGAGGCCTTCAGCACCGACTCCAGCACCTCGCTCGCCTCCTCCAGCATCGCCGCGGCCCCGGCCCGCACTGCGGCCTGCTCGGCACGCACGGCGCGCCCCGCGCTGCATGCCGGGAGCTGTAGTTCGCTCGCCGCCGCGAGGGACGCCGGGAATTGTAGTCCCGGCAGGCCGCGGGACCGCCCCGCTTTTGGCCTGCAGGGGGCGCACTCCTCGCAGCCTGGCGCGCCCGAGCGCCCCCCAGCGGATGGGATGGGATGGGATGGGATGGGATGGGATGGGATGGGATGGGATGGGATGGGTCCTTCCCAGCTCTGGGGAGTGGGAAACTAGTGGAGAGAAGTTAAAGAGCAGGTGCCGTTGTTCCCCCCAGCCTGGGCATGCCGAGCAGGCCTGGTGCCTGAGTGGGGCTGTCATTGGGAAAGCTCANGGATGGGATGGGATGGGATGGGATGGGATGAACAGGATGGAGCAGGATGGGTTAGGATGGGATGGATGGGACGGGACAGGACAGGATGGGATGGGATGAACAGGACCAGACAGGAGGGTCCTGCTGCCCCCTGAGCAGGTGATCCCCCTGTCCTGGGAACAGGAGGGCAGCTCCAGCTGTCCCCAAACTACAAAAACATCTCGCAGGCAGTACCTGGCCTCCAGAAGAAAAAGAACGAAGCAAATCAACCCAAGGCTTTCTGATCACCTTGATTTATTGCAAAAACACTGGGCTGCATGCTCAGCTGCAGAAGAGGGGCTGGGCCAGCAGGTTTTATATGAATCCTCAGTGCTTCAGTGGCCTTCTGGCACGGTGAAAGGAGGCATTTGGGTGCTGCTCTGATTATTCCCTACATGAGAGAACAGAAGAGAGAGATCTGAGGCACAAGCTGACCATGTCTTCAGGCCTAGGATGACACCAGGCTCCCCAGTCTCTCTGGGCACCTCCTTCTGCCCGTGCCAGTGCCAGCCCTGTCACTGCAGCTCTGAGCACTGTCACAGCATTTGCCCTGGCTCAGTGCCCAGCCTCTGCACCCCGGGGAGGGTCTGTGCTGTGGCTGCAGCCCTCTGCCATCCTTGGCTTGGGCAGGACATCAAGCTTGCATTCCTTTCCAGCAGCTGTGTCCATCACAGAAGCTCCAAAAGGATTCCAAAGACTTGGCAGGGCCACCTGGTTGGGGAAATCCACCCTATTTGCCACTGTGCCCTGGGGAAAAACAACCTCAGGTGGGCAGGTACAGCACCTCTGCACACCCAAAGCACACACACAGAACCTGAGCACCGCAGCTGTCCCAGCAGAGCATGAATCCTAAAATGTGCCTGTATTTTTCACTCCCAGCCTAGGAGCAATTCCTGTCCCTGTGCTGCATCCACACTGGGGCACCATCCCAGTCTGATGGGACTAGCCCCAGTTCACAACTGGTCAGCCTGAGTAGCTACAGTCCTGATAGACCAGGACCAGCACCATGAGGTCCTGGAGGCTGTCTGGCATCTCTTGCTCCCCTCGTGGCCCCTCACAGACTGGGGAGATTGCTCATCATGCTGGAGTTGCTGGAGAGAGGTGCCCTGGGCCGAGCATTCCACGCCACGGAGCTGCGGAAGCTGTCGCGGTAGCGCAGGGAGCTCTCCGTGGAGGAGCCAGAATTGATGTCTGAGATGACCAGGCAGCTGCCAGGCTGGCAGAGCCCAGCCCTGACACAGCAGCAGCACAGCAGGCTCCCCACGGCACGGCGAACCTCCACGCTCCGCAGGGAATAAATGATGGGATTGACTCCCGAGTTCAGCAGGGCCAGGGCCAGGGTCCAGTCCAGGCTGTGCAGGTGGGCGCAGGCCCCGGTCTCACAGAAGACATCGAAGAGCAGCAGGACAAAGAGGGGACTCCAGCAGAGGATGAAGGCCCCCAGGATCATCAGCACCGTCTTCAGCAAGCGCAGGGACCGCTTGCGGCCATGCCGGGAGCTGCTTTGCTTGGAACTGGCCTGCACCAGGTGGAAGATGGAGATGTAGAGGGCGATGATGCCCAGGAGGATGATGCTGAACATGACCACGGAGAAGAGGATGTAGTTCTTGGAGTAGAGAGGCAGGAGCGCGGAGCAGGCCTGGAAGTCGCAGAGGCAGTTCCAGCCCAGCAGCGGCAGCAGCCCAATGACCAGGGCCAGCAGCCAGCAGGACACGATGAGGCCGCGCAGCCGCAGGGTCTTGCTGGCTTCGTTCTCAGCGATGGGCCTCACCATGGCGCTGTAGCGCTCGATGGCCGTCACCAACAGGCTGAAGGTGGAGGCAGCCAAGGCGACAAAGAGGATGCCCTCCCGCAGGAACCAGAGCTGAGGGGACAGCTGGAAGGTCTTGCTGCCCGAGAGGCAGAGGTTGCAGACGTAGGCGATGCCTGCCAGCAGGTCGCTGAGGGTGATGCTGGCGATGCAGGAGTAGACCCAGCGCCGGGCCCGCAGGCAGCGCAGCACGGCCAGCAGCACCAGCAGGTTCTCCAGGATGATGACGCAGCTGATGACGGCGAAGACGGTGCGGACGAGCCCCATGCCCTCGTCCCCGGACTGCCGGTTGGTGAGCTTGCCTGAGAAGTTGTAGTGCTGCAGGATGATGTTCACGTTCCTCGTGGCAGCCAGCTGCATGCAGGAGGCTTTCGTGCCCAGCAGGTCGAGTCTGAGCTCGGCGTGTTGAGCAGAGTCCACAGGAAGGAGAACGGAGTGATTCAGCAGCCAGGTCAGCACCGGAGCATCCATCTTCTGGGCTTGGGTCTGCAGCCAAGGGATGCTCAATGGAGGAAGGGGTTAGGTAGGGCTTGGGGCAGAGCAGATCCTCTGTTTGAGGGCTGGAGCAGCTGTGAGACTGAACCCAGGAGCCCTGCTCAGCGTGGAGGTGAGAGTCAGAGCCCTTTCTGCCAGCCCTGCAGCACTGAAAGAGCAAGGGGAGAGGAGGGTGAGGTGTTTTGTAAGTCCACCCATGAACACGGGCTTCCTGTTGTTTAATAAAGTTTCCTGTTGTGACTGAGAATATTGACATCTCTTCTAACAACTGTCATCATTTCTTGGTAAGGGTCTGGTTGCTCTTGGCTTTGCTGTGGTTGTGAAGGTGTGACATGAATGAAGTAACATGCCAGGGCCCTCTTTGGGTTGGAGCAGGCTGCGTCAAATGAGGCAACACCTCAATGGGTAGAGTGTGCGAGGCTGAACAGATCCAAGTGCTGGCAGGAGCACCCAGACAGCTTGAGACACATGGTGCTTTGCCTGCTGTGGTGCTCAGTTCACCCCTGAGCCTGGCAGGGAGCCACTGCCTCTTCCCCAGCTGCCCCGTGCACCACCCATGCTCAGATACATTCCCCTTCCTTCTTCAGGAGCAAGGTCCACGCTGTCACTCCTCAGGGCTCCTCCGCAGGCCCAGCTCCTGCCACTCCCTCGGAACACATCCATCCACATCCATCCCTATCCCGCACTGCCTGTGCAGCAGCTCCAGGCACCTGTGTGGCTGCAGCTGAGCCTCAGCCCCTTCCACTTCACTGGTCCAAGCTGAGCACATGCCCTGACACTGCACCTACGCCTTCAACTCAGCAAGCACCTGCTAGAAATGGGCCAGGACCTTCCCATTGTCTTCCCACAGGCAGGGAAGGAGGCAAAAAGCTGCTGCTGCTCACCTTTGCAGGAGGCACAAGGCGCTGGGACCAGAACCAAGGGATGAGAACATGGCTGCAATGTTAATTTCCATCATTGGCCTAATTCCTTATGCCTGCACAACTCGACGGGAGAGCCTTGCAACTCGCTGTTCCCAACTGTGGCTGGGAATTTGCCTTGGCACTCACCTGTCATGGCTTGTGGGAGGCTCTTGCTGCCCGAGGGATGTCCAGCAGTGCTCTCCAGCCCTTTGTCTGGGGCCCAGCACAGAGCAGGTAGTGGGGACAGCTCCTTGTGCAAAATAATTGAGGCTTCTACCTACCAAAGTGAAAAAAGGGGAAGTTACAACATCAACCACACTCTGCCCTAGGGTGGACCCCACCCAAATCAGCTGCAAAAAGGCAGAGATAAAAGCAGAGTGCCTTTTAACTCAGGATTACTGCAGAATCTGTGCCCTGCTGTACCTGCGCTCTCACTGCAGACTGGCAGGAAGTCAGGAAGATGTCCCCAGGCTGAGAGCAAAGAGCAGGGAGCTGTCCAGGGAGCCCATCCACTGCTGGATGAGTGGATTGATCCCAACCCCGATGGCAGCACAGACACGTGGAGGATGCAAAGGAAACCACATGCAAGCAAGAATGGTTCTCATCAAAAGATGAGGACTCCATCCTCCACCTTCACCCTTTCAACTGGGGTTTTGGCCTTTTCTATCAGCAGTGTGGAAAGAAACTCACACTGATAAGGTCAGCAGATGACCCCGAGGTTGCAGGGGCGGAAATCAGCAGGAAGGCTGGGCCGTGAGTGCTCAGAGCAGAGCAGGGCTGCACTTTCAGCATGAAGAGCTCACCCCCTCTGGGCTGATGCCCACAAATCACTGGAATCCAAAGGGTCAGTGTGATCCTGGCCCATTACCCCTTCAAGCTTTGTTCTTGCTTCAGGGTGAACCTCCAGCCGATGTGTCTCTTCAGGACAGGACCAGTGGAATGTTCCTGGAAGATCAGAGGATGGATAAACTTGCCTTGTCAGGAACCCTAAGTGGCTTCTCAAAGAGCTGGCAATGTGTGAGGAGTCTCAGAGATTCCTGACAGCAGAGAGATCTGTGGAGAGGATGGGACAGAGGGCAGGCAAACCCTTTTCATGGCAGGAGGGCTCGAGGGCTCGAGCTGTTGGGACAGCTTGACCCTCTCACCCTCGGTGTGCAAGTCCTCTGGACCAGTAAAACATCGAAGGATCTTCCTCCTGCCCCTTCCGCAAACATATCCAAGGCACGGAGTCCCCAGCTCATGACTGGGGGATAATGGGGCTCTTCTTGCCTGAACCCCCACGCGAGGGAGAGTTCCTGTTCTGTCTTGTCCCCGTTTGTCCCTCCACAGCCACAGGCTGAGCTGCATCTTGGCACTTCTCCTTTGCTCCCATCTCAGTTCAGATGTTCTTTCTTTGAAGCAAAGTGAGGCAAGGGAGGGACACCCCC
>WBMY01015887.1:720508-747911 GCA_013397315.1 Donacobius atricapilla
CCCCCCCCCGCAATGTGTCTCATCTCTTCCCTTCAGATCAAAGCCACAATCTGCCTGAAACTGCCTGATGGCTCCAAGTGCTGGGCTTGGAAGGGCCAGGGGAGGCACGAGGGGCAGCCGGAGCCCTGTGGACCTGCTCCAGTTCCATGGCTAAAGCAGGTATTCATGGATGCTGAGATGAGGCACTACAGCAGAGAAGCCCTGCAACCCTCCAGAGGTCAACAGGAAGGACAAAATACCTTGTCCTTAGAGAGAGGAACTTGTCTGCAGTCAAAGGAACACCAGAGAAGAGCAGGAGAGCAGCAGCCTGGAGCTCAGCTCCCTGTGTCCATGGCCTGCGGACTGCTCAGTCCCTCCTGTCCTGGGGCTGCTGCTCCCAGGAGGGTTTCCAGCCCCAGATTGTGGGGGGTCACAAGCAGCTGCAGGAGAAAGACAGCAAGTTACAAACACAAGATAAAATATCAGTGATTCCTGTTGAGGTTTTCCTTCTGTGCTCTTGCACAGTCTTGATTAAAGTTTGTATTTTCAGACATTATGATTAAAAAACCCAAAACACGGGTAAAGCTCTGTGGAGAACTCTGTGTCAGGCAGCCCCCAGGCTGACTCATGAACATCAGGCATCCCCATCTCTGTCCCACATCTCTCCCCCGTCATCCCCACCCACCCATCCTGTCCCCTCTGCGTGGCCCCAGCCCAAGGCACCCACTTGCCCACAGGTGTTTTTCTGCTCCAGGAAGGGTGGAGCAGGACTGGTTTAAAAATGACTGATCACTGCTGGCAGTTGGGTGGTTGCACTTCCCCGCTTTGGTCTCTTCTACTGCAGAGAAACACTTCTCACATCCCAGTCCCCAAGCTGGCAGGATGCTTCTGGCCACAGAGGAGCTGAGAAGAGCCGTCAAGGCCCTTCTGACCTGGGCTGACACCAAACCCTGCAGATCTGACTCTTCACGGGGATCAAAAACTGTCCCAGGCACAGCTGTTGTGCCTGGATGCACTTCCATTTAAATTGGGATGCTGGTGGATCTCTGTAGGACAAGAGGCTCTGCAGTGTATCTCTTGAAGGAAAACAAGAATATGAAAGAGCGAGTTTCAGGATTGTCTCCTCTAGACCACATTCATGACTTTAAATGTTAAAGGGGTTTTTTTGGTGGGTTTTGGGTTTTTTTAAGTTGGCTTTTTTTTCAGAACCTTGCATTTCCTCAAGGCAAAAACATTAAGCAGAAAGTGCGGGAGAAATGTTAAATCACACCTCAAAACCACAACAGGGCACCTCACTCTTGCTGTCAGCACCCGCAGGGCTGTGACTGTGGTGTCGCAGGCTCAGCCTGCCCTGGCCTTTCCATCCTGTGCTATCTCCCATCAATCACAGCCACAGGCGCGTGGGCACCGAGCAGGCCAGGCCAGCCATGCCTGATTAGCACAATCAGCCCCTTGCACATGGTTTCCTGGCTGCTGGGCACAGCTGCCTCAGGGCTATAAAACCAGCCCCTGCCCACGGGGAAGCTCAAGGCTTCCACACATCTGGGGAGGAGCGTCCAGCCGTGCCAGAGATGTGCCAGCCGCAGCCGCTGCCCGCCCTGCTGCTCCTGCTCTGCTGCCCGTGGGCCAGTGCCAGTGAGTCAGGGCTTTGCCTGGGTGGCTCTTTGGGGCTCTCAGCAGCCCCTGGCTCATGCTGTGCTGGGGTGTCTTGCAGGTGCTCTGCGGGGTCAGATTGTGGGGGGCCACGAGGCGCGGCCGCACTCCCACCCGTACATGGTGTACCTGAAGATAGCAGGGCTGGGGAGCTGTGGGGGCTTCCTGGTGGCCCCTGACTGGGTGATGTCAGCTGCACACTGCATGGGGTGAGTACTTGATAGAGGGGTTTTATCCTCTTCTTTCTCCCCTAGCCTGGGAGCTCCTTCACTGGAGTAATTTTGGAGCAGGTTCCTCCAGTGTTGAGCAGCTCTTTCCACCTGTCTGCCAAAATGAGGGAGGTGGGTGACACCCGGCCTGATTTCCCCTTTCTCCCCTCTACTGCCATGGCCAGGAATATCACAGTCATCCTGGGGGCTCACAACATCCACGAACCAGAAAAAACCCAGCAGGTCCGGGGTGTCCTCAAGTACCACGAGCACCCTGAATACAACCCTGGCACAATGGAAAACGATATCATGCTGCTCCAGGCAAGGAGTTCTGTGGGGACAGAGGGTGGGCTGGGGCTGTGGGGCTGGCAGGGACCAGGCAGGGCTTGTCCTGGCTGTTAGCTCCTTCTGCAAAGCTGCTTCTGCCCAAGGTGGAGGCTGGCAGGACTGGGAGGGACCTGGGAAGGAGCCATGGGCAGAGTTTGGAGCCTCACGTGGCTTCCACAGCAGCTCCCCAGAGCCTGCTAGACCCTCCCTGCCTCTGCAAAGAAAGTGTCCTGCTCACAGCCCTCTCTCAACC
This sequence comes from Donacobius atricapilla, assembly GCA_013397315.1. NCBI lineage: Eukaryota > Metazoa > Chordata > Aves > Passeriformes > Mimidae > Donacobius > Donacobius atricapilla. The sequence continues at coordinate 722,930 of WBMY01015887.1, forward strand.
CCCTGCTTTCCCCCAGCTAACATCCAAGGCCACTCTCAACGACTACATCCAGACCATCCCACTGCCCAAGACCGGCAGTGACCTCCCAACGGGCACCAAGTGCGTGATCGCAGGCTGGGGTCGGATCGATGAGGACAGGGCCACCAACAAGCTCTTTGAGACCAAAGTCTCCATCTACAGCCGCAGGAAATGCATCCTCTTCTACCCAAACCTTGTTTCTGGCATGGTCTGTGCTGGCAGCTTCCACCAGCTGAAGGATTCCAGCCAGGTATGGGGAGGGCACGCGGGGTTCTCTGGGAGCAGGAGCTGCTGCTGGCATGGGCACAGTCAGGTCCCAGAGCAGGTGACAAGCATTTGATCACAGTTCCCATGAGGACTGGCTCGCTGGGTGTCCTGACATCACCCCCAGGCCCTGCACAGCACCAGGGGCAGAGCCCCAGCTCAGCAGCTCGGGACAGCCGCTTCAGCTGGGTGGGATGTAGGGCAGGGAGGGACCAGGGAAAACCTGCTACCACAGCGGGGAGGCCTCTAAAATCCATCTCATCTCTCCCCAGGGAGATTCTGGTGGGCCCTTGGTATGTAATAAAGTGGCACAAGGCATTGTTTCCTTTGGCTACAACTCTCCACCCGGGGTCTACACCCGCATCTCCAACTACCTGCCCTGGATCAAAAAAGTCATGAAGAAGTAGTGGCAGTGGCAGCACTTTCTCCAGCTCTGGTGTGGCCCTGGAGACTGCAATGGCTTCCTTCCTGCCCCTGATGAAGGCTCAACTCCCTCCTCTCTCCTCGGGAACCCAAGTGACTTGATCAGTGCACTTGAGAGTGTTCTGAGGCTGCTGCTTGTCCCATTCCCTGCCTGTCTCTGGACTGTGCAAAATCACCCTGGCAGAAGCAGGGATAGCCCCAGATGGCACATAAAGACAGCACAACAGACCCCAGTCCCTTCAGAGATAACCCTGTTCCTGCTTGTACCTTGCTGCCCTTAAAGCACCCCCAGTAAACTCAGAGCTGCATCTCCCAGTGTGCATCGTTTTTCTTGTGGCCTTGCCGAGGAGTGCATGAGGGAGGCTCTGAGAGGCTGCTGGGACAGCAGCAGTTGCAGCCCTGCATCCTGAATCACCGGCAGACTCAGAAACCAGGGGTGGTTGCCCTTCCTGGGGTCACAGAGGTGATGAGTGTGCTGCAAGGAGAAAAACTGCCCACATAGAAATGTTCTGGGAAAAATGATGGGCACAAACTCCCTTCACCAACTTCAGCATCGTTGTCACCCTCCTGGGAGCATAGGCAGCAAGGGTGTGGGGCGTCAGCAGTGACCAGGACCCCAGAGCTGTCGTTCTCTGCAGAGTAAAGGCTGTTCCCTCTGAAGGGTTGCACCCTAGGACACAGTGCAGCCCAGACAGCTCGGTCACAGGGCACACCAGGCTTATCTTCCCAGCTCTCTGAGCTGTGAGAGGCTTCACTGGGTGGAGAGAGCCGGACTTTTTTGTGGACTGTGCCCTTGGGCGTAGGCAGGTGGCTGTTAAGACACCAGGTTCAGGGCTTTAGGATCCCAGAGAGGAGGCACACCCCAAGTCCCAGCTGTTACACACCCACTGCTTCCAGGCTTTGCCTATTGCCAGCAGCCACAGTCCATCCCCGTTCCTCCACTGTGTCCTGGGTATAGACATATAGAAACACAGAAAGGATTGAACTGAAAGGGTTGGTGAAGAACCTGGGTTCACAGAAGGGCCTGACCCCAAGCAACTTCCTCCTTTCCCCCCATGATAAGTGCAGGGGGCCCAGCTGGACCCCTGGAGAAGGCAAGGACAAGTCCTGGCTGGCTGCTGTGAAGCTGCTTGGTGCATCTTTGTCCCCCTAAGTGTTCTAGTGGTAGCCCAAACCTCTCCCCTCAGCTGGATGATGCCCAAGGACAAATTCTCCCCACAAAGGATGCTCGAGTGCTATTTCCAGACAGCTCCTGCACTTGAGTCTGAACTTCCTTCCGTGGCCTGCGCCCGGCTGCTCTCTGAGCCCTCATCTCCTTCATTACAGCTCGATTCTGGTGGCATCCCCTGTGTACAGAGTAAGCCAAGAGTTCCCTGGCGAACAGAGATGATGCTCTGGTAAATGAGTGAATGCAAAACTCCCTGGCAGGAGGTGACAGATGTCCATGATGTCAGGAGGAGACTGAGTTGGTTTGCGGTGGAAAAAACCAGCGGGGAATTTTAAATGTACGAAAACCGTCAGCCGTCCAGGGGAAGGGGGTACTTACCCTGCCCTCATGGCCTTTCCCAGTCTCTCAGTGGTCACCCCTATCAGAGGGAGGAGGTTTCCACAGTCCAGCCTGGATTTCTGCTCATAAATCCTCCACGTTCTTGCCTGGGATGAAGGGAAACTGCGTCACCTCTGTCTTCAGCACCCAGGCTGCCCTGGGGAAACTGAGAAGGGTCCATGTTTGGGCTTCTGCTCACAGCTGCTATCAGCTCAGAAATCTGCAAATGAACAGGCTGCAGCTGCTTATCTGTGCATTATGAATCTTTGTCACGTCAGGGTTTTCCTTGAAGCTCCAGTTGCTGCAGGCTTTGCACGAGAATGGCAACTTGTAGCTTAAAAATGGGGTTTACCCAGTGGCACTGGAGGCAGAGAGGAAACCAGATTTACTGGCAGCAAGGCACCATCAGCCCTGTTTTGTCACAGCTGAACCGTGAATGTTAGAATTTTGCCCTTACTGTAAAATCCCGGAATGGTTTGGGCTGGAAGATGATGATCCCTTAGGGAATCATCTCATTCCACCCCTGCCATGGGCAGTGACACCTTCCACTGTCGCAGGGTGCTCCAAACCCCAATGTCCAGCCTGGCCTTGGACACTTCCAGGGATCCAGGGGCAGCCACAGCTGCTCTGGGCACCCTGTGCCAGGGTCTCACAGCCCTCACAAAAAAGGATTTCTTCCCAGTATCATCAGCGCCATGTTATAAACACACTCATGGCAATTTTGCTCCATTAGCCAAGACTGCAGCTACTGAGGGAGAGCAGGAGGCTCCTCACCTGCCACTGCATGGTCTTTGGAACTGACGCAGCAGGTGAAAGAAATCTTGTTCGTGTAGGGCTCGTGATAAAAATCAAGAGGGTTTGCAAGTGCTCGACAAAGAATAGAAGCTACAAGGGAAGACTTCACTGGAAGTCAAAGATACGAGGGAGGGTGCGTTGCCCACAGCTTCCAGAACAAACACAAAGTTCTAAAATTGGCTCTGGGAGCACATCAGATCCCTCAGATCAGACCCATGATGGAGGTGGGTTGATGCCCAAGGCCAAGATTGACTGAATTCCCCTCTCACATTGCTGATACATGCAACTTATGGAGAGATTCTTCAGATGAGTCTGACTTCTGTGGTTTCCTGGAGTCTGGTCTCAGGCTATAAAACCTTACTGGGAGCAGGACGAGATCCCAGACGCAGCCCCACCTCAGAGCGATCCACTGAAGCCCAGAAGGCTGTGATGGAGCACCTGCAGACACTCCTGCTGCCCCTCCTGCTGCTGATGTGCCCCCCAGTCAGCACCAGTAAGTAGAGTGGGCTGGAGGAGAGGAGAGGGTTGGGGAAGGGGGAATCTCACCCCTGTGGCCCCCAGACCCCTCGTCCTCAGCCCCATCCTGTGGGTTTTTCTCATCTTCTTTCTATTGTTAGAGCTGGGACTAATGCTCGGGAGACGCAGTTCGTGTTCAGACTCAGATGTTTATTGATTCTTATTTATGGTATAGTCTCACAAGTTGTGAGTTCTAGCTAACCAGGTGAAAAATGGCTGTGTCTCTAACTCTTTCCAAGGTCTTTTAGGCACAAATTGTCGAATTATGAAATGACACCTAGATTATTTTTAGTTTTAACCCAATAACCAAACAGCTGTGGTCTGCAATGCAGATTTTTCTACCCAATTACAAAATGCTACCCAGACCCATGAAGAAGAAGGAAGAAGATGGAAAAGGACTGGCCCACACTCTAAATCCTCCATCTTGCTTTATATATATATATATATAATTGTAGTCAAAAACCTTAAATTATAAGTTTTTCACCATGTAATATTACACACTTCCATTCAAACTACACACCCGCAATCCCAGTGCTATCACTCAACTTTGGAAGCATTTTCTAAGGTCTCAGACCAATGTAGAGTTTTCTTGGGGGTCAGTGCCTGTCAGCACAGAAAGCCTGAAATTCTCAGGGTTCCATAATATAATCCTTGCAGATTATCCCTGGAAGTGGAGGGAGAGAGGAAGAGAAGCCAGGACACCGTCCAGGACACACCCCACACCCTACGTGGCCTTTCTGCAGGGGAAGGACAACCACTCCTGTGGGGGCTTCCTCATGGCCCCCGGCTGGGTGATGACGGCGGCTCAGTGCCTCGTGTAAGTCTTTACTGAGTCCACACAGCCCCTGCAGCCAGGTGTCTGCTCCACCACGGCCTGGGGAGCCTCTCCTGCGTGGAGGTCTCACGGCTGGGGTCACTCCAGCCATGACCAGGCTCTTTCCCTGGCAGGCAGCCCAGGGCAGGGCACGGCCTGAGGACAGCTCTGAGCCTCATCTCCCTCCCCAGCCCACCCTCACATATTTACCCTGAGTTTTTTTCTCCCTCCATGACTCGTTTTATTTTTCCCAGATGTCAACAACGGGAGGCCAGAGTGGCTTCTTCCCTTGCTGGCACTGATCTGCTGTCGGGCTTTGTCCTTTCTGCCACCAACTTGTTTGTTGGCAGAATGGTTTCCCATGAGCCAGGTGCTTGCCCAGCCCTTTCCCATCCCTCCAGCTGGGGCATGGATGGGCAGGAGGACTTTTCCAGGTGTGCACTGCTCTGGGTGTAACTCCCACACACCTCAGGGCTGACAGCTCTGCCCTGGTGCCCGTGACAGGCTCAAGACCAGTCCTCACACCTGGGCAGCAGAAGGAGAACCCAGGAGCCTGGAGCCTCACCTGGGAGATTGGGAGGGACTCCCGCACACACCCAAGGTCCTTTCCAATTTCCCTGAGGCGTCACTTCCTGCAGGTGATGTAGAGGACAGAGAAGCGTCCTGATTTAGAAATGCCTGGACTTCCATGGGCCTATGAAGCCCAGAAAAAGAAAGCAGCAGCATTGGACCAAATGTGCCCAGCTTGAAGTCAGGAGATAAAGGAGCCCTTGCAAGGCTCTGGTCTGTCAGGTGGGAGCTTGCTCTGCCTCTTGGATGGGCAGATTCATTGGCAGAGCTCCTTGCTCCCACCATTCTTCTTTAAATAATATATTCTGTGTATAGGGAGTATAAATACACTGTATTTGTGTCACTGGACTCTCCTGGCCATGCCCCTGGGAGACGCGCCTCAGTGTTCCCAGGCAAGAGAGGCACAAGCTGGTGACACCCACTGTGCTTGATTTCACCAGCCACAAACCTCTGACTGTCATCCTGGGAGCCCACACACTCCAAAGGAGGGAGGAAAGCTGGCAAACCTTCCAGGTCAAGGAGTACCACTGCCACCCAGACTTTACAAGCCCTAAGAAGGGAAATGACATCCTTTTGCTGAAGGTAACCTGGCTGGAGCACCTGCAGGGCCCTGGTGTGCAAAGCTGAGCTGCAACCCTGGAGCAGAAGGGGACAGTGGATTACAGGCCAAACACTCATCTCTGTGTTTTCTGTCCCCTTGCCCAGCTGAATGGCAATGCCATCAGCAACAGCCACGTCAGGCCCATCTCCTTGGAGAAATCCAAAGTTCGTGGTGGGACCGAGTGCAGCGTAGCCGGCTGGGGCTACAGGACAGCCGCTGTCACCGTCATCAAACAAAGGGACTGCCTCAGCCACTACCCAGGACTCGCTGACAACTTGATTTGTGGCCGCAGCAGATCCTCCAGGGTACCTGAGAAGGTCAGTGACTGATTAGGGAGGAGGAGGAGGCTGCGCGGGAGGTTTTAGCCAGGAGCAAAGCACAAGGGAGAAGAGGATCCTTGCCTTCCTGTGGCACAGTCAGTAGCAGCACAGGGGGACAACGGCTCGGCCAGAGGGGTTCACCCTGAATCTCAGTGCTGGTCTGTGTGTTTTGTATCTGAAGCCAGCAGAAGGGCAGAAATTAACTTTCACTGTTCCCCCAGCTGGGTCCCAAACAAAGCTGTCACCAGTCCCTTGTGGAGGCCGAGTTATCCCCACCCACTGCGAGTCCAGCTTTCTGCTGGGGAAATTCTGTCCCGATGTTTGCAGCCTCCCTGTTCTTTGCAAAGGGATTGCTTCCCTGGAGTTCCCATAACCCAGCACTCATCTCTCTCTTCCTTTTCACAGGGTAATGCTGGGGATCCACTGGTCTGCAACAACAAAGCCTATGGCATCTTCTCCTACAGGCACAACAACTGGCCTGGGTTCTACACACACATTGCTCCTTACCTCCCCTGGGTCAACAGTGTCATGAAGTCAGCGTGACCTTGCTCCCCCTGCAGCTCCCGCCCTGGAGACTTCGCCCTCCAGAGCCCCATCCTCACCAGCTTTCTTTTCCTTTCTCCCTGGGAAACATCTTCCACTGGTCCTCACGGATGTGGCAAGGACTTCTCTGTGGCCAAGTCGGACTCTGTCCGTGGTGGGGCTGGCACAGGGGTTGTGCCTTGGCTGTATTTGTCCCCTGCACACACTGGGGAGTGCCTGCACTCCCCCACGGCTGCCCTGATTTAGCCCTTGGTGGCTCCAGCTCTGGAGAGGAGGCAGCAGGACAGCCCTAGAGAGGTGCCAGTGGCTGAGGGGATGTCTGTAGCCCTCAGGGGGAGGCTGCACAACGAGATCAGAGGGATCCAAAGAGCAGCCTCCTCCCTGTCTGTCATTTGTGACACCAGGTGTCTGGGTGTCCCTTGGCCAAGCCCTGGGGCTACAGGCTCACCCAAGCTCTCAGGAGGACACTTCCAGTTCCTGCTTCACCACGGCTGTCCCCTACCTCTGAACCCTGCTGCCTTCTTTCTCCCCTCTCGTGTAGATCCAGCGTTGTAAGAACACGTAAAAACAATAAATCTCATCAGCATCTGAAAGCCTTTTTTCCTGGTGCCATTTGGATTTCTCTGGGCCACTGGCTCCAGTCCTGAACAGCTCAAGAGAAAACCACAGCTCAAAGAGCTGAATCCCAAGCTGGAGGTTTCTACCCCAAGCAATGGCCTCTGTTTTCTGTGCCATCTAAACCTCCAGAATAGATTTTCAGTCTGGATTTCAAGGCAGGGGCTCTCCTCACTCCTTCCAGTGACCTCTGAGCTGGTACTTTGAGGGATTTCCTCACTCCATCACATCCTCTCCCCCATGGGCCCCTCTCAGTTCTACCCCATCCCACCTCTGGCTGCCATTCCACACAAAACCAGCATCTTCCCCCCAGTGCACCTCTGTCACTCACAGGTATTCATCAAGGCACACTGAGTCATCTTTTTAGTGAAGCTGGCAGCAAAGAGAGGAACCACACAGTCCCACCATGGCCTGACAGTCAGTAAATATTTTATTTCTACATATTGTGGTTTAAGACAAAAAAATAAACCCTCGCCTCTTCTACAACAGAGCTTAAAAATATTGCAACCTGAGGAAATTAATCTGGAGATTTGGCAAGAGACACAGTGAGAGGAGCTCAAACACTTCCGTCAGATGTTTAGGATTTCATTGACAAAAACACACTTCTGGGGAGTGTATGCCTTTCCTTATGCTCACCTCTGCCCAAAGGTGACTTGTCAGGGGCCATTCCAACATCTGTGGCAGCACTGGATACAAAACACAAGGCCAAAGATGTGAAGACTCCAAATACTTTCCAAACCTTATAATTCAAAGTGTCTAGAAGTCCCCAGGTCATTCACCTGACTAAGAAAAGCTGCAGCTGAGCAGAGTTATCAGTGGTTTTTGCTGTGGGTGATGTTGCACAAGGAAAGCACCTCTAGCACATTTCTGCAGAGTTTCCCATGCCCAGAGTGCCCTCTTTGGGTTGGCAACAGGGTGTGTTCTTCAAGGTTCTGTCTCTAAACTACTTCCAAAAAACCTTACCTCTTGCAGTTTGGAAGCAAATCCAGCTGAGGAAAAGCACCTCCTTCCTCCAGGGTTCTTTACATCATTTAATCTGCTCTGAATCAAGGGTTGCAAAGCTGACATTGAGCAGAGACTTCTTTACTATTGAGGCTGCCAAATCTTGCCCAGATTTTCCCAGTTCTCCTCCTGCATCTTCTGTGCAAAGTGCCCGTCACCTCTTGGAGAGCTGGAGGCTGAAAGCCTGAGTCACTGGCACTGAGGATGGGAACCAGTAGAGCAGGAGAGACCTGTCTTGGGGGAGCTCCATGAAAGCACCGTTTATTTCCATGGCCAGGAGCTACAGATACTCAGCTGAGATGAAGGGAGGAGCAGCTCCAGGAGGAGTGCAAAGGAGTGGCCAGGGACAAATAGCAGCACTTGGCCGGGGGTGTAGAACAGCCCTGAGCTCCCTGGAGAGCCACATCCTCACCCAGCTCAGCAGCTGGGGTTTCCCAGAAGCTTCACACAGCCCAAGTGCAGAGTCTTTGTCACACAGTCCACTATGAGAGCCACAAAAACTCTCCAAAAGCCATGAGTTCGCCACCCACGGTGGGGGAGATGTTACAAAAATTGCCTGTGGAGGCTTAACTTCCTGGTCAGGCTGCATGGCAGGAGATAAAGCAGCTCAAGGACGATTATAGCAAACTGGTATCACTGGGAGAGCCCACAGGAAACAGCTTGGGTTGGAACAAGGCCTTGCTGAGCCCAGGGCTCAAGAAGCTCTTGATAGAAATGTTCCAACAGCAGCTGCCATTCCTCAGGCCAAGCTGGTCCTGAGCTCCTGAGCTGCACATCAACTTCAGAGTCCTGTGTGGGGTCAGGATAACACAGGGGAGAAACCTGAAGCAGAGGAGGGAGGCTTTATACTCCTGCTTTATAAATTCCACGTGACATTTTACTCTTCTGCTGGACAGACACTTCCCTCTCTTCCCAAGAGGGCAAAGGGAATGCTCAAAGAGCTTCCTCCTGCTGGGAGGGAGGATGGTGGTTGTCCAAGGACAAGCAAATCCCAAACTCTCTCTTCTTTGCCCTTTTCTTGCACATGGGATTTTTTTAAATATGAAAAGTACAAAAATTGATTTCCTTCACGTCTGGTTTACCCATGTGCACAACCCCAAGGACCTGCTTTGGTGTTGGCAGGGATGTCCAGCGGCCAGGTTTAAAGCGATTTGCAGCACTGCCCCAGCCCCAGTCCCAGCTCACCTTCTCAGGACACTCCCTGGCCCACGACCCAGCTCTGGCAGCCCTCTTCTGCCGAGTCCCTCCCTCTGGCGCAGGCTGCAGGCCAAAGGAATTGTCCAGGCAGCGGCAGGTGGCCTCATGATGCAGCCTGCCATGTTCCCAAGACCTCTCCTTGCAGGATGGGCACGGGAGGATCGGAGGAGCCGAGGGCCTCTGGCCCCAGCTGCGGAGCTGGAGGTGAGGAGGAGCTCTCTGTGCTGCTGGGAACACTTTATCCAGCTGGGGCTGGAGTGGGCCTTGGGAAAGCAGCAACTGTGAGCCTGCTGCATGGGCTGTTCCCTCAGCTGCTGCCGACAGCTGCCTCCTTCCCTGGGCTGCTCCTGCTCCTCCACTGCCACGCTCCAGGGACAGCCCCACACACACCTGGAGGCTGCAAAAGGCCAAAACACGAGGCCCTCACAGCCAGCTGGAAATAGTGGGCGTTAAAGGCTTCATCTTTTTCCTTGAAGAGCCTCAACTCCTTGCTTTGCTTCATTTAAACAGAGCGTATTTGGCTCTTTGCAAAGAACAGCACAGCACGTGACTCCCACGGAGCCGAGGACACGGACAGGGAGCACTGACACTGCAGCTGCTGAGGGGACAGAGCCACTGGGAAAAGCAACAAAAACTCACCCATAACCAGAAAAGTGACAATTTAAGTCCTTGCCAGTGCTCTGGCCACCAGACCACTGTACCCTTGCTGGTGGGAGCCAACAAAATGTTTTAGGTTGCCCAGGAGCTGCAGCTTCACCTGTGCTAAGTGACCTTGGAGGGAGCAGAACATCCTCAGCTGCAGCTTCCTGAAAACACAGGAAACCTTTGCAGAGAGGAAATTGGCCATCTCTACCCACTCCCAGCTGATTTAATGCAACATTCCTGGAGAATGAGCCCAGAGAAAAGGAATTAAGCTCTATAAACTCCATCTCAGGAAATCGCTTTGTGGAAGTTTTCACAGTCATCCAGCCCTGGACTCCTTAGGGGACGATTTTAAAGCCGTTTCTTATTTCAGTCCACATTTCTACCAGACAAGACTGGAAGCAGTTCTGGTCCCACCAACATTCCTGCTATTGGCAACAGATATCCTGCTTGGAATTGTGCCTGCAACGGGCTGACACCACAGCAAGAGGCAGCAGCGAACACCAGCAATTTCCCTTAGCAATCCTACTCCAAAATCCTGGAAAACTTCAAATCGAGATGCCACCATTGCATCCCTGCACCTTAAACCCCCAGTCAGACACTGCTCACTTCAGAATTACTGGTACAGTGCATTATATATAATTATGGTGGATTATACCTTTTATTTACCAAAACATGCTTTGTTTCTATGCCTCAGAGTCCTGATTTTCTGACAGGAGGCAGAGCTGCAGGTCCCACAGGGTACCAGGGAGGAGGAGGAGAGGGGAAGACAGGAGAGAAGAAACACACACACAACCACCACGGCTTTTAGGAACAAAATTTATTCCAATTTCAAACAGAGAGTTTATTTCAGGAGAAAGATATGAAAATCAATTTCCATCAGATATTTCTGTAATAAGCGTGTTGCCCAGCAGTCAGAGTGGGATCATTCCAAGAAACAATCACACTCCTGGACTGGAATGAGACAGTTTGGAGTCTGAATAGATCCTGACACTGGGCATCTTATTCAGAAACTCCTTTACCCTACCCTCTTCCCTCCCCGCCCCCCAACACGCACAACAATACATGCATTGCAAATGACAAGGTTTAAAAACAGCATTTTATATAGTATTCTTTTTAAATAGGATAATGTTTAAATTGTCTTAAATCAGGATCCTATAATATACAAGTATAACCAAATAATTTCCACCACATTGGCACTTGTAAAGAGTCTCTGGCACTACTAAAGAAGGGGCATTGGCACAAACCATACTCTTAAAAAACTGGGTGCTGCATAACACACTTTATCTCTGCTGGACTCTAACGACCTGGGCTCTGTACAGGACAATACAATGGTCAGCACACTCCGGAAGTACTTTTTTTTTCTTTTTTTTTTCTTTTTTATTCTTTTTAATTATTTTTTGTCTTTTTTTTAAACCAATAAAACACATGAAGAAAAACCATAGTTGAACGCAAGGCCAACATTGCTAGGAAGCAACAACAAGAGACCAAAGAATCCAACTCGAGGAGAAGGGGGAGGCAGGAAGGGCAGGAGCTGACACGCTGCAGCTGGAAGGGGCTTTTGCTCACCAGGTAGCCAATCCACATGGAATGGTGCAAGGAAAAGGGATGGTCCTCTGCTCACTGACTTCAAGTTTCAAACTAGTTCCAAGTATGTTGGTTTCTTCAACAGAACAAAGATTAAAAGTGCACAAGGAGCAGAGGTTAGCAAGGAGACCAACTCCTCAGACTCTAGATTCCCTACAACAACCCAATTTTACCTCTCTTCTGAAAGTCACTCTCAACCTGCAGAGAATTCAGACAGGCCTCACTTTCAGAAAGGTTGATACAGGCAAATTTGGTTTTAAGGTTTGGCACTTTTGCTAGGGCAGGCATTTGCCAGCCAACAGAGACAGGAGCCAGTTCTGCAGGAACACTTCACTGGCCAAGCTGGAGGCACACAAGCAGCTGCTTACTAAGGAAAGCACGTGCTAACACTGGTATCTTCTCACACATGATACAGTCACAGACAACTCCAGGTGACGTGTACAGGTCTGACCCATTCCTACCCCAATCCAGGAGGAGGTTTCAGGAACTCAACAAGAGCCACTGAGCAACACTCGGCCCTTCCCTCCCCGAGCCAGTTCTCAGGCCAACAGCTACCCCGAGCAGGTGCCCCACAAGGTACAGCACATTCCCTAAATCCTTGTGCCCACAGCCTCCCACAGTTGCCTGCCACAATGCAGAGTCACTCTGCAAGAGACAGATGCCAAGATCCCTCCTCCTGTGCCAGGGCAGCAGCTCTTAAAGAAAGGGGAAGGAACAAAACAAGACAAAAAAAGTTTCTGATTCAAGTGGAAGTACCACCATCATTCACCTTGGAAAAGAGAAACTTCTGGGAAGTTATTTTCCAAGAACCTGTGTATCTCAGTGCCAGGCTCGTTGCTGGCAACAGCTGTAGTGTGAACCATTTACAAAAGGATCACAGAAGCGGAAGAGGCTGGTGCTGCCGTCTGCTTCAGAGGAACAGCATTTAGAATACATGATTATAAATTCCTCTTTATAAGACAATTTCTACAAACTGGATCATTTTGGCATAAAGATGGAAAAAAAAAAAAAAGCAGTAAAATTGATGCAAAGCTGTCTGACACATGGGAATCCCTCTCATTCCTCCCAAGGGTTAAATGCAGTCCAGAGCATAGCTAGTCTAAAGAGATGCTACGTTTCCCTCAGCATCACCACTCAGACTGGCTCTTCAAAACTGTTGGTCCCGTGGCTACTGTTCCACCTTGAGCTCTGTAATCACTTGGAGCAGAGCTTGCTTTGCTCTGTAGTGCTCTGAGCACACAGAGGCTTCGCTCAGCTACTCTGGAATATGAGGGACCTATCAACAGAATTATTCAAAATTATGTCCCTTCATATTTTAGTGTTCTAGATCAAAGCATCTTAAGCATCTCAGACAGTTAGATTTACTCTTACAGTGTTGTGCAAAACACTGATGTAGTGCTCTGTCTACAAAAGAGACAAAATATCAACAGCCCCCTTCAACAGTGCAGCTCGTTTAGTCTTTTTTCTACTGGCAGCCTTCAAGGGGGCAATCTGGTTGCTCCAGAGAATTTGGACCCAATGCTACTTGTTGGAATTGAAACAGAAGCATCAGTGATGGCTGACTGACACACGTCCAGACGTGGGTCACATCTCCTGCTTCCCACTCTCTCTCTCCCTGCCTTGCCAAAGCACTTCTTCCTCCCAGGCTGGCAGCTGCCCTTCAGCGCCTTGACTTGCCTCAGCTCTGGAAAATAAAGCTCTCCTATGTGCAAAGGCTTCACGTCCTCCTGTTCAGTGGAGATTCAGGTGGCATTCAGAATCCAGAACTACATCCACTCTGCCTTTCAGCAAGTGCTGCTGCCTCTCTCTTCTCCTCTCCTGCTGCACCAAGTGCAGCCAGGGCAGGGCTGGATGCTGCAGCAGCCGCTGCTAACACAACCATCACAGGCACCCTGGAGCAAGATGTGTGCAAGTCTTCCAGAGAGGATCCCATACTCCTCCAGAGAGGGACACAGCAGCGTGTGCCTCGGGGAATGCATAAACAGGAGAGATAGAACTGCTGCTCCCTCCAAGAGCTATCTTCAATCTCCCCAGGTAAGAATCCTACCAGGACCTGTCACCCTCCAGCTCTGGTCCTCTCTGAAACTCTGCAAGCTGGACAAGGCTGAGAATTCTTACAAAGTCCTTCACACACTGGCACAAAATGCAATAAAACAAGGCTTGAGTGCTAGTAGGCAGCAAGAAAAGACCTAGAGAATGGCACAGACTAAGGTTTTCAATCCAGGCAAAGTCTGATGTTGGAATGCCACAATCACTCAGTGTGCTTTTGGTAACTGCTGCATAGAGAAGTTGCTCATGGATGTCAAAAACTCTACCCAACAAAACAGTTCCTCTCTGCAGACTGAGCCTTGTGCGCACACGGCCACGTGCTTGTGGTGTGGGTGGGATGTGTTTATGTGTGTGGGAAAAAAAAAAGAAGAAATAAAAATGAAATAAAATAAAATTAAAAAAGAACAATTACAGTCAGGCACTTCCCCAGGCTCAGCAGCTATTGCTCCAAGAGCTTCCATCATTTGTAGTCCATGAACAAAATACAGCAACACATAGCAAACTATGTATAGAACATCAATAATTTAAAAAAAAAAAATCACAGTCTCCATACCTTTTATAATTGATAACAAAAAATTACTCAGAACATATAAAGAATGGAAAAGTGATGGCTTTTTTTTGTTTGTTTGTTTTGCCTTTTTCTTTTTTTTTGCACAATAGTTGGAGAGCAATCGCTCCTCCCCAACATTTCATCACAGTGAACCATGGAGCGTGTCCTGGGGAAGGGAAGGGAAAGAAGGAGGGGAAGGAAGCAGGATTAGCAAATTACACCAGAGGCACCCTATAGCACAAGGCAAAGGGACCAGTAGCATTCTGCACTCCCACAGTCCAGTGAATTCACAATCTCAGCTGGAAAGTGTTGGGGATTTTTGCTTTTTTTTTTCTACATATACCACGGGAATGAAAGGGGGGGAAAAAAAAAGTGGCTTAGCAACAAAGGAAAGATCAAGATGAGGCTGCCTTAGCTGCTTGGCAAAAATTAAGAAGAAAGCAAGGTGCTGAAGAAATGAGGCATATCCCCGTTAACTGTGACATAAAAGCAATTTGTTAAAAATATGAAATCAACTACTCTGTGGACAGAGACATGAGACTCCAGGATAACACCGAGCACTTGCCACTCCACAGATCAGACAATTTGCAATCATTACATCATCAAAAATTAAAACTTTTTTTTTTTTCCTGTCATATTTAAAATTTCATTTTTTGTCTTTTCTTCACAAAGAAGCCTCTCAAGGGGCAAGAGCAGAGCAGGTCAAACCAGATTGTACTCCTTCAGGTTGAGCTGTAGGATGGTGTCCTTGACAGCTGCAAAGACGAAACGGATGTTTTCTGTGTCTGTGGCACATGTGAAATGGGAATAGATGATTTTATCACTGTCGGGATTTAAATCCACAAACATCTTGAGGATGAACTCGCGGGCTGCCTGTGCATCCCTCTGTGGGCCTGCAGCAAACAGAGACACCAGTGAATGGCTTCCCTCCCATGCATCCCCCAGATCCATCAGCACTTTTTCCTATGGGTTACAGAGCTTTAAAGAAGACATTAAGATCATTTATGGCAGAAAAGTTCCAAGAGCTGAAGTGTATCATGCTTTTCAGCTGTCTAACCAAATCCCACAAGGGCCCTGGGCAGACACTGATGGGTCCGTCCAGACCCTGCTTTGGAATTCAGGCCTTGGAACAACCCTGGGTGGGAGCACCCACTGGGTAACAGGGGCAGATGCTGGACAGACACACTAAATGCTCTCCCATGGAAATAGGGGGTAAATTTCTCTGTAAGATACAGGTGGATCTCACAGGCTGAAAGACACAAGCGTGTATTTTGGAAACAAGGGTTATTGCCAGTCAAAAGTACAGTCAGAGTGCTCCAGCCAGTGACCTCACACAAGCTAAAACTGGGAATTTTGGCCAGTTTTTAATTCACCCCGCTGACAGGTCCCCAGGAAATAGTCACCTACTGCAATTTCTTTCACAGGACTGCTGCTGTTGCATGGCAAATACCATCTCTTGAGAGGAAATGTGACAGGCAACCTCCCACTTACAGGCCATGCAGCCTCCCCGGAGGAGCTACTTGTAGGAAAAAATGAAAGTACACGACACCCCCTGAAGCTGGGATCTGTCTCCAGCTGTCAAGCTCCATCTGAAGTAGGCACTGTTTGGGCAGCAGCTCTTCAGCCATTCCCAGCCTGCTGGAAAAACTTGGTGTTCCCACCAGAGCTCCAAGCAGGAACTCCAGATGTGGGAGGCCAACCAACAAAGAGCAATTTCATCGTCCTCCAGAAGATGAAAGCTGTTTGCAAAATGGTAATTCTTCCTTTACCTCATATTTTTTAAGCAAATAATTACAGAATTAATACATGAGAGCATGGCAAGAAGCCTTTTGCCTGACCTTGCTTTCCCCTACTTTGATTTTATTGTCAGCCCTGTACAGGTGTGTTACCAGCCAGCTTTAAAGGCACTCAGCTGAAGAGCCTGAAATAATATTTTGGCTAAGGAGTTTTGTTTCAGCTGGGAAAGTCTGTTGCACATAGATATTATTTTCCCACAACAGCAGATGGCACGCTAATAAGAATCTCAAGCCGCAGGAAGATTTTTTAGCACCATCATTTGAACAACTTGGGTATTTGTCCAACCAGTTTCTCAAAACAAAGACTCAAGTCACCTCTTGACTAGAGGGTTAAAAGGTCCAGAATACCAGTAAAGTGCCACGTTTATGAAACTGGTTATATGTGCAAGTTAGACTTCCATTGTTTAATACTTTGCAGTGCATATTGGAGGGGGTAATTCTTCATATAGGAGAGGCTCATTATTTGATAATCCTATCAGATTCCAGTTGTCTATGCATGACTAAGACATTTTTGTGATCTTTTCTTATTGCTGTAGGCATTCTTTCTCTGATTAACGTTTCCTCCGCTTCTAGATCTGAGTGTTCTTTAAAAAACAAGTGAGTTTTAACCAAATCACCTCCACCCCATCAAGTGTTCCCTCTTAAAAGCCACTCACCATCAAACTCTGGAAAATAGTCAACAAGGTGGGAATACAGGATCTTGTCTTCCAACAAATCTTTCTTGTTGAGAAAGAGGATAACAGAAGAGTTTTGGAACCATGGATAAGTTATAATGGTTCGAAAGAGAGCTTTACTCTCTTCCATCCGGTTCTGAAATCAGAAAAAGAAAACCCTGTTTTCACAGAAGAGCACTACAATGCCTTTCTGCTGCCTGCACATGCACTCAGATCTGTAGTAATTCAGCACCTCAAACATCATACACAAAGTACTTTGGCCCCAGGTAGATTCTGGTTCAAGCTAGATCAGTAAATGGAAAGGAAATGCAAAATCTGAAGGGCTCAACCTTCATTTATTTGCCAAGCCTTTCACATCAAAAGACTTAAAAGTCATTTTTTGCTTTAACAGTTGCACAAGAGGACTGTCCAATGATACTTTGTGAGCATATTATGTCTTCTTAAAAAAGAGCAACCATTTTTATCTAATAGTATGTTTTTAATTTATTAGCAAGTGCCAAATTTCAGATTTGCACCTCCAAAGAGTGCAGTCACCACCTCACGAGACAGCAAAGCCTGAAGTAACCCAGTGCAGAAGGGGAAGGAGTGATTTGGGAGCACTTGCACAGTGCCTTCCATGGCACAAGGGATTCTGCAACTTCAGATAATTTCATTTTTCACTTGAGAAGTCCAGATGATCTGAATGCCCTCTGCCTTTTCCATCCTCAGGGACATCATGACCTGTTGAGGCTCATGTTCCCTTCACAACGAGAACTGAAGGCCAAAACCAATAATAGTAGCTAATCCAACTTGGCACCAAGCACCTGGGTACCAGCCTTCAAGAAACTACAAAAACATTCCTCCCTCTTTTCCTTTCTTCCTCCTTTCCTTCCTCCCTTCTGCAGAGTTCCCATTCTTTGGCTCACCTCATTATCCGATTCCACCAGAACTTGGTCATATTCACTAAGTGCTACTAAAAACATGATGGAAGTCACATTTTCAAAGCAATGGATCCACTTCCTTCGTTCTGATCTTTGACCTCCAACATCCACCATTCTAAGGAAAAGAAGTACACAGGGTATCACAGAGGTAGTTGCAGTTCTCTGAATGCAAAGGACCAGCCAACAATGAGAATTAATTTGGTTCTTTACCATTCCAATTAACCTGGCACAGGGATGTGACAGTATCTGCCTGTTAACAAAACCAGCAAGTTTACTGGTCCAGAAATACATCAGACTGAAAGAATGCCCATAGGTGAGTGATGCCAAATTCACCCTTTACCATTTTTGTTGCACTCTGCTCAGGTTTGCTCAGCAGCAGCCCTGAGTCTGAAAAGACAAGTCCGTCAAAACTATGCCATCACATGAGCAAACTATTTTTGTTTTTAATTAAAGTGCCTGCTTGCCTCAAAGCTTCTCCTCCACCCAAATCTTTCTGTAGTTGTTATACTTTTGTTGGAATGTGCTGTTTAACAGTAACACACTTCAGCCTCTCAGTTTCAAGTCCCACCTGTACAATACACTAAAGTTATTCTGGCACTCACCTGAAGTGCCACACATGTGGTTCACCTTTGATAAAATCCTACACCTATTCCCTAGGTCAGCAGAACAGAACAGGGAGAGGAGAATTCTACATTTCTGTAACCAAATATTTTAAGAAGAGGATGCAGGTTCCTTTATTTCTCTCTGGCAATGCCACACTGTGGTGGGGAAGGGCAGGTGTTGGAGCACCCAAGCACCAGGGAGAAACACAGGACTATTGCTGTGTTCATCCTGGTCATGCCAGGCTCAGTTGCTGGCTTCAGCCTGCAAAGACCATCTGTTGCTGCAGGAGCACAGGCAGCAAGTTTTGGTGCCACCCTGAGAGCACAAGTTAGGCACAGAAAACCAGCCCTCAAGGCAGGTGCTGGGTACAGGGAAGCATTTCTGCACAAAAAGGGTCACCCCTTGGGGGGCTTCAGCACTCGACACATCCCTCAGCTGCCGCAGAAGCCACAATTTCAGCCTGAGATGGCAGCAGTGCAATCCTTCCCAGGAAGGACACCAAGATGGTTCCCTGGCTTTGAAGTGATTCAAAAGGTTCAGTTTTTTGACAGCCAAAACATCAGATCACCTCAATTAGAGGAGCACCCATCACACATCCTTCCTCAAACCATCTGGACACACTAAAGCAACCCAGAACTCATCCTTCCTGAAACCATCTCCCTGCTGCCTCGGTTCAGCTGTAACACGAAGACACCTCCAGTACCTGAAGATAATGTTCTCTAGGTCAAAGGGGTACTCTATGATCCCGGTTGTGGGGACTCTAACCCGTAGCACATCTTGCTGAGTTGGTAGATATCCTGGGGTAGCGATACGATCCACATCGCTGAGATAGCTGCAAGCAGGACAGTGGAAAAAAAACAACAAAGAAAAAAGAAAAATACTACCTTAGGTTGCAGCACATAAATATACAGATGTAAAAACTGCTGCATGAAGTCTTTCTGTAGCATAATGAGAAAGGCAGAAGTTGTCTGAATTATTTTAAATATGGTGTGGAAAACTAACAGAAAGTATTTTTGGGGAGCAGTAATTCACCAGCCGGCCCCTTGGAAGATAAACAGATACACTAAAAACAACTTTATCAACTCTGAATAGGAGTGGGGAAGACAATCTTTACTACAGAGGAAGTTCAACCACAGTAGATGCTCTGTTTCAGCATCAAGTCTCATCTGAGGTTTTCTACTTACAAATGAAGAAACATACAGTTATTTATCTAAAATGTAAAACATCCTCTGTACATTGCCAAACTTAATGGGTTTATAATTAATAAAATCTGAGTTACACATCCATGTACACCTGTAGGGTAAAGACCAACCTGAAGAGAAAGAGCAGCACTCCTGCTGCCCAAGAGCCAGGATCAATACTGATGGAATAATGTGGAGATTCTGGCCTCGGGTATATCCTGAAGCAGATGTATGAACACCCTTTAACACCCACCAGAACACCTCATACTCCCAGGAAAAGCAGCAAAGGATATTGAAACAAACTCTGGACCTCAATTAAAAAAATGTGGACAGGTATAATTCGTTAGACCATCACTCCCACCACAAGCACGCCAGTGACTGTACACTTACTATTTAGCTGAGTCAGAAAGTTGATATTCTCTTCTCCTGTCATAACACTCTTGTATTCCAGGGTCATTCCACAATGTTTTAATTGCACTTACATATGGCTGCTCAAATGTCATGACCTTTTCTACATCCACTTCTCGGATCAGCACTGCATTGGCCTGGAGATTGAAAAGAAGAAAAGAGAGAAAAAGTAAAAAAAACCCAAAACTGGAGGGCATATAAACACCCACCCTACAATGGCTAAGCAAAGGAAGGACTACAGTAACTACCACAGCCTGTGGTGTCTGTTAGGTGATTATCCACACCAAGGGGCTTTTGCCAATACCCCCAATAAATAAAATCCAAAGTGAAGTTCTGCACAAGTTATAGTAAGCAGAAGTTGGCAGATTTTATTCATCAGAACCCCTCCACCATGACTCACATAAAACACAGGCAAAGCTTTCTCACACTCTGCCTATTCTCACCACAGTCAGGAAAGGGGCACCATCCAATCCCTACAAACAATTATTCAAAATCAGCTCCAAGATACTGTGTGACAGGACAGATAAAATACAGCTTCAAAATATTAAGGATACTAAGCATTAAAAAAAGCAAAATACGCTAAAAAAATATTTTCCTGACATGCCCTCACTCTCACTGTCCTCCCCTTCAAGAAGATAAAATAATTTATATCAGATCTGTCTAAAATTAATTCCTGGTCCCAAAATCAGTATGTTTCTGTGGTTGAGACCAAAATTCTTTGAGACAGGTTTGTACCCTTGGTCAGTAGCTATCAGAAAAACAGAAGGATTGCAGAAACAGGGATAACTACCAGCATAGGTCTGTGTCTTTTGGGTCCAGCATGTATTTTGCCAGCTTCAAGTTCTAATAAGAACAGCAACACGTACAAAGAAAATGCCAACACATTTAACAACCCTGAATCCTTGAAATTAATAAAAATAACACCCCTCCTATCCCTTCTATCGTATCCCAAGCCCTTGCTCACACCAGTCACTAGGCTCACCAGTGCACCAACCATACAAAGTTGCTCTAACCCTTAACACAACCAAGTAAATGGAGCTGGGTGTCAAGAAAATGTCATAAAAAGTTTATAGAAAAGAGTTCAGGGAGGTTGAGGTTGCAACGCAGAAAGACACAAGCAAATAAAACCTCAAAATCCTCACTAATTAAAGATACGTGCAAAAACTGAGAAACTTACCTTGTTCTGTTCATATTTGTACAGAATCTTCAGGGTTTCCATGGCTCTTATCATAGACTGCATGGCAGTGAAGATGTTTTGGTACACCAGCTTGGTGAAGCCTTTTTTGTCCTCTTCAGAGTAGCCTGAGCCATGAATTATACGCATTTGCTTAATGAACGTGCTCTTCCCACTCTCCCCAGTGCCTACAGGATGCAAGAGAGTGAGTTAGGAGCCACCAGGAGCAAAGCCCACGGCAGATGAAAGCTCCTATCACTCCACCCAGGCACACACTACTCCAAACCCAGTTTTTGTCACCTCCCAAACTGATAAAAGACAGCCTGGATTGTTCATCCCCGCTACGAACCCAGCAGCGTGGAAGGAAGACACCTTGTCCTTTACAGCAGCCTTCAAAAGTAGTTCTGGTACTTATTCCAAATCTCACGTTACAGCCACTCCCACACGTCCTGCGTCAAGAGGCCCTTGCCCGTCACACCTGACCTATTCCCAGATACTCCAGCAAGATGCTACAACCAGCCAGGAAGGGCCTGGACACACTCTCAAGCCAGGAAAGTGCTACAGACCCAGACAGCAGAAAGTGGCCAGGAGAAGCCCAGTAAACAGCAAATTTTCTTTTGGTCTAATTCGGCACAAAATGCTCTTTGCCTTATACACGACGTGTCTTTTCATAGGAAAGAACCAAACGCAACAGGAAAAAAATAAATCAACTCTAAAGGAGAACAGAGCTCAAGAAACTCTTTGCTTATCCATCTGACACGAACAACCCAGGCAGCACATCTGCCTTGTACCCCAAACTAGTGTGCAAAGGTTTGCTGCCCAGGGCTGAGCCCACAGCCCTGACTGTGGCAGCATTCCTGCGATCCTGCTCTGGATGCGAGGGAGTTAAAAATGGCGTCTGGCAGGGAGAGCAGAGTAGGCCACTGCTCCCAGCTGTCGGTGCCGTGCCTGGGTCCCCACGGGCTGCAGCCTGCTCAGCAAGGCCACGGCTTCCTTCTCTTCCTTCTCTCCCAGGTTTTACTGCCGGGCCCGGGAGCAGATGGGAGGGCAGGACACGGCGCAGGGCAGCGCTTCCAGCGCCGGCTTCCTGCACCGTCACTCGGGCAGGTCCTTCCACTCCTACATTTATGGCCCCACAGGAGTGCCACTCAGCATGTGAAGGCCACCAGATGATACCACAGGACAGTGGGAACTTTCGAACAGAGTGAGTAGGAGAGAAAAACGCCATCAGACGGCATCCATGCAGTTAGAGAGCTTTGTTAAATTCACAGTTCTGCTGGGATGTCCCCAGTGCCACCCGCCCTGTGCACACAGTCCTTGCTGGAGGGGACACACAGGCCAGGTCTCACCTGGCATGAGCTTACCTCCGCACTACATCAGCCTAAATGGACACCACTACGTTTCTGTGGAGTGCTTTTGTTCATCCTTCTAAAATTTGCTATCATTATACAAGATATTGATAAAAACCCCACATCTCTCTAACCCAGTGGCCCAGCTCGCCTGCCTAGAGAGGCCAAAAATTCAAACTGTATTACGTCAGTGATACAACTCTTTTTGACCTGTAGTTAAAATGCTGGCAGAGCCCTGGCTCTCCCCACAGGCACCACCAGATCCTCCTCACAGCAGGGGAGAGATGGATGCAGACAGCATCTCATTCATCCCAATACACAATTACTACTCGTATGTAGATGCCCAGTTACTCATTTCATCTTGTTAGGCTAAAAGGCAAACAAATAAAAATGCTCAGATAGAAGCAACAAGCACCTACCTAGAAGCAGAAGGTTTGAAATGAACAGCAAGTGACAGAAATCACATCAGCACATCCAGAAATTAACACTGTAGACAATATCAATATGCAGCGAACTATCCCCATCTTGAATACAAAGGTGCACCCTAAGTGGGAGAAAAACTGGAAACTAAGATCTTTTGTGGTTTCTGTCAGTGTGGTGAGAAATACTTCCTTGTCTTTTACCACAGCGACCAAAACTGAGAGAGGAAAAAAAAAAAAAGTGATGCTTCAAAGCATTTCAGCAATGAAAATGTAAGAGAAACCTCAACACCAGACCTTTGCTTGCTTCAGAACTGAAGAGTTCAAACACAGATTCTTCCTGTCACTCCATCACTGCCCTTTTTTGGTTTTGGTTATTGGTGGTGAGTTTTTGGTTTGGTTTTTTGTTTTGTTTTTTCCCTTAAAGGTGCCTTTTGCTTTCCCTGGGGCACAGCATTACGTCAGCAAGTTACAAGCTCTGGTGGGCAAGATCTACAACTCTCAGGGCACAACCCCCTTTTTTAATGACAGGAGATAATCTGAATCCACCACTCCTTCTGCCAACACGTGAAAGCAGCAGAGTTTACAGTAACTTCCTGATGATCCCCCAGTACCTCACAGGCTCTTGTAAATGCCCTTTTCAGTCAACAGTATCCCATGCCTAATCACAAGTAATTTTTGTTCAAAATTACTAAGTAAAAAGACAAATTACTACCTTGGTACCAGATGGCAATGTCCAACATCTTGAATTTCTTATTAACAGGTTCATCATTGATTAGCACTGTTACTCTTCACCTCAATTTTCTGTTTTAGGCTTCACCAAAGTAACTGTCACCAGATGTAGGGACAAGAAAAAATTTACAGTTTCTACAAGGCAGAAACTCCCTCCACACACTCAAAATTTTGGAGATTTTGGGAAAGCCCTCTCACTAAGGCAATCATTAATATTTGTGACTGTAAGAACCCCATAGAACAGGAGCAACACAGAGAAATCTCTGCAAGCAGCAGTTACACCAAGGAGAGAGAACACAGGTTACCTGTGCCAGCTGAAGGTGGGCAATGTGCTGTGTCCAGTGAAAAGCATCCTGCAAACACCGTCTACACCTAGGAGTGTTGCTTATCCAATAATAACCACCTTCTGTATTTTTTTTTAATCTGATGCTGAATCTGTATCTTTCAGAAAAGCAGAAAGGATTCTTGAGCAATCTGAATTATTTCTAAAGTGAAATCTTTAGATCCAGTGGGATCTTCTTAACCCAGATCTATCCTATAGCGACAACCTATTTTGACACAGCTGCTTCTGTGGGACTGCATTTAGGGAAGCATGAGAGTGAGGGACCAAGCAGCCTTTCAGAAACTGCCACAGCATCTCCAAAGAGCAGGAATGTGAAGCCCTCGATTTTACCTTTCACACAAAGAACAGCAATACATTAATTGTGAAGGATTCTGGGTGGGAAGGAAAGCCCTGGCCTTTACTTGACAGTTATCACCAGGCACCAGTGTTGGTACTGGAGCCCTCCAAGGGGCTGGGCACACACAGCCTTCTCCCACTTCTGCAAAGTGGGTTTTTGTTTTGTTTTGTTTTTCCCACAAGGGTCAACCTCCTTCTTTAGCTGGACCTTAATGGCTTGCCAACAGATCCATCAGATCTGCCTCAGATTCCATCTCAAGATGATACAGTATTCAAGACACAAAGCAGGATATATCTGAGACACAAGCAATGCTAAATTACATCACGCATGAAAACTGAAACCTAAATTTAAATTTGGGGGCTACCTAGGCATGAACACCAAACTCACTGCTGAGGAAGGAGGCACATGCCTGCAAGTCTCCGTTTGCTGAGATTACCCATCCAAACTCATCTAAAAACGACACAGTTACCCATCTGCACGGGGAACATGACTGTGTTTCCACCCCAAGACCCAGATTCTTATGGCTGCACAGGTGATCTCCACCTCTGAACACCACAGGCATCTCCTCGCCCGACGCACAACTCGTGCATTCTGACTGCCTCGACCCCCTCAAGAACCACCACACCGCGCTCCCAGCCCTGCTGCCTCTCCCAGCTCTTGCCCCAGGGGAAACTCTGTGGTTTAGGACCTGGAGGCCAGTTTTTCCACAGACGTTCACCCAAGGCCCAGGAGTTCACCGACAATCCTGAAAAGCACCAACTCCACCAGCGGATTTCCACATGCTAACGAAGGCCAGCACACTCCCGAGAACCGTTTCCTCGAGACAAATTTCACGCGCCCGTGTGCGTGCCCGCCTTCACAACCAGGAATTTCAGCCGCTTAGTTCCTGGTTGTGTCAAAACCCATTTTGACAGCGAACGCATCACAAAATCAAACAAAGGGCAGCCAATGAGGCGGCCGCCCCGCACGGCTCGGGAGCGGCCCCGAGCGCCGG
>WBMY01015887.1:755689-768685 GCA_013397315.1 Donacobius atricapilla
GGGGGGCCCGGTGGCCCCCGGTCCCAGCGCTGTCTCCTCTTGTTCAAGGGCTCCTCTCACCTGCCTCAGCAGCTGAAGTTCACGACCTCCGACTCCTGCGACCGCATCAAGGACGAGTTCCAGCTGCTGCAGGCCCAGTACCACAGGTACGTGCCCCCCCCCCNGGCCCGGGGCTGGCCCGCGGCCCCGCCGGGCCGGGTGATGCACGGGAATCTCTCGGGTTCTTCTGCTCGTTGCTTCGCTCCGGGGACCGGATGAGAGTACGGGGAAGGGGACCCGGGCGCGTCGCTTGGGACGCCTTTGGCTGGAGGAGGACCTCGGACACGGCGTTGGTCGTGTCCACATGGGAGCCCAGCGAGGAGAACGCCCATTCCCTTCTCCAGCCAAGGTTTTTCCTCCCAAGTGCTGCTCAGCCAGGACTGCACAGACACTTGCCAGGCCTCCTGCCTCTGGCTGGGAGTTTTCCTCAGTTTTTCTCTCTGGCTGCCGTTCCTGGACTGCAAATACTGCAGGGAGCACTTAAATCCAAAAGCTTCTACTTTTTTCTCTGTGTGTGTGGAAACAGTGCTGCTGACCCAAAAGCTGGCTTGAGACAATCTGTTGCTTTGCATGTGTGTGTGTGAGATAAACATGAAGCCCTTTGGTCTGAACTGTCTGGGTGATGCCCTCTGCCACGGCCTGGTGCTGGTTTTGGTGTGGGCATTGGTGCCATGTGGCTGCAATGTCCCCCAGCCTGGGTTCTGCCTGCGGGCAGGGCACAAGTTTGTGGTGGTGTCATTCTGGCAGGAGAAGGCAGAAAAACTACTGGGAAGTGGCCATTTCCTGGTGTCTCTGTGCCTTGGCAGTGCCATCATGGGAGTAAGGCAGCCCAAGGAATGTTCCTGCTGAAAGGGAAGCTTTCCCCCCCACGCCTCTCCACCCCCTTGGACTTAATCTGCTCAAGAAGGAGCAGGTTTTGTGTAGGTGAAGCTGTTTCTTGTTTGAAACATAAAACCACAGCACATGCTGGCTGCAGTTGCTCGGCTGGTGAGTTGGAGTCTCATAAAACGCTGGGAGCAGCGGCACTTTCTCTGAAGGGTGTGAAGAATCTAGGAGAGGGGAAAAATCCTTGCTTCTGGAGGGATGTGCTGCGCTTGGGCCTCCCCCTCACCCCCATCCAGAAGTGGGTCTGGCTTTGGTTTTGATGTTGTATTGGAACATCTCTTGAGTGCTGCAGACAGGTTCTGTGCCAGAATCTGTCCCCAGCCGCCAGCGATCTGTTGAGGAAAGGCAAACCCCTCCCTGGGCAGCCAGCTCAGCTTCTCCCCAGCATTCTGCTTCCTGTGGAATGGATTTGCCTGAGGGAGGTCAGTGTTCTGCTGGTGGATAGCCTTGTGTCCTTTTCCTGAATGTGTGTCAGCGGGACTCCAGCTGAGAAAGTGGGGAGCAGGCTCTGTGTGGTCACTACTGTGCCAGCACAGCCTGTCTGGGCTCTGGCCACCCCTTGAAGTCCGGATAGTGATGTCCAAGAATCCAGCCTGGCCGGGACGAGGCCATGCAGGAAGCAGCTGCTCTGTGGCGATCAACTCTCTCACCTCCTGTTTGTGGTTTTCTTACTGTTTTCTGGCTTTTCAGCTTGAAGTTGGAATGTGACAAACTAGCCAGCGAGAAATCGGAGATGCAGCGTCACTACGTCATGGTAAGGACCAGCCTGGCAGCCGAGAGCAGAGTGTGTGGGTGGCAACACTAGCAGGTGCCTGTGCTGGGCTCTGCCTGGCAGGGAGCCCACGCCCCGCAGAGCTCCAGGGCTCTCAGCAGGGCTGGAATTGGCTTTTTTCTGAAAACGGGGCTGTTTTGTGTTGGCTGCATGCAGGGGGTTGTTGAAATGCACGGTGGCAGGGAGTTGTTTTGATGTAGGAAATGGGGCCCGGTGGGTGATTGTTTGATGGGTGCTTGGCCTGGCTCCCTGTGCGGAAAGGAAGTGACAGCTCTTACACACCTGAGAAGGTGCTGCAGGGTGCTGGTGTGCAGGTATTTGGGGACTCTGGAAGGGTCACGGCCAATGAGAGGCAAAGCAGTGCTCTGAGAAGTCATGAAACTGGGAAACCCACAAGCCAGGTGTGAGTTAGAAGCAGAGATCAGCTTCTGTGCAAGGGCTAAACCCTGTGCACCTCCTGGTGACCCCAGAGCCTTGCTGAGCCGTGGTGCTGAGTGCTGGCACATGTGTCCCAGCGCAGGGTGGGCAAGCCCCAGGGCAGCACCCGGCAAAGGCATGAGAAATGGTGCCACGCGTGGGCAGCAGGCTTAGCTGTGGCTTTCCAAGGAGAAATCTGCCAGGAAACAGCCACGTTCTGGTGAGCAGGGTGAGGGTTTGCCTGCTGGTGATGCCCCTGGAGCCCTTGTAGCAGAGGGGAGGAATGCCAGGCAGGGCTGTGGTCTCTTCTTTTCCTATCATGGACTTAACAGGAGGCTGCAGCACTGTCCATGGAGATGAGCTGGTTCCTGCTTGCCAGCTGCTGCACCTGCCCTGGAAAGAAGAGATAAGATGTAGAAATTAATAGAGCAGCTCTTCAGAGCAGAGTTAAGACTTGAAAAATCAGAAATAAGAGAGCTAGCTGGCCCCTTCATCTTTCTCTACTGCCCTCATGGCCAGACTTTAAGGCTGTGGAGAGCAAGGTGTGCTTGGGGCTGGAGACAAGGAGAAGAGGTCACAGCTTTCCTAGTGTATTAATTGGCAAGCCTAACCCTGTTCTCAGTGGTAAACAATTGCTTCCTGTGCCTCGCAGTCTGCACGGAAACCTTCATCTCCAGCAGTGGCCAAGATACATTTTTTTTTTTCCCCTTAATGCTGGCAGTCACCAGAATTGATTCAGGTTGCTGTCAGCAGCAGAGGGGAAGGGCTGTTACTCGTGGCGCAGCGCTGGAGGCTCTGCAGGCACAGCAGCTCCTGCCTTGTCTGCGTGGCTGAGCCGGAGCTGCTGCCGCTCCCCGTCACGGGGAGCCAAGAGGAGGGCTCCTGTGAATGTGCAAAGCTCTACAGCTGCTCTGATTTTTGAATAAGTCACAATTGGCAGCTTGGGGGACGGGCTCCTGCTTCCTGCTCGGTCTTCAGAATGCAAAGAAGCCTCGAGAGCCCGCAGCAGGCTGAGATCATTCCGATACCAAGCCGGGCGCTTCGTCGCCTTGTGGCGTCGGTACCAGGATGCCAGTGATCTTCAATTAAATGAGCACAGATGTGGATTGTTCTTTTCCCTTTGGAAGAATCAGAATTCCAGGCTGCAGAAGGAGGTTTCTAAACTCTCAAAATGTCAGCCTTATAACAGCTTCTTCCAGGGGTCAGGAATTAGCTGCTTCTGCCAATAAATTGTCTGTAGCTGCCTGTTGCTGCTGTGCAGGGGTTTTCTGGGTGGATTGTTTTTATGTGTGGAGGGGGGAGATTTCCACATAACTCCTTCCTAAACAGCTGGAGCTGTGTGCAGCTGGGTGTGTTACTTGCTAGACGAAGTCTAGTTGTGATCTCTCGCATTTGCTGCTGAAGCAGTCCTGTGGGCTGTAGGAGACTGGCCAGGCAAGGCTCCCAGGGCCAGGCTGCCTCTCTCCTCGTTCTGCTTAGGGAAGTCTGGAGCCCTGACTCTTTTTCCACGTTCGACACAGCATCACTCACTCTCACTTTGGTGCAGACTGTGGAAAGGTCTGTGAGGGGAGTCCTGTGGGATAGGTCTCCAGGTCTGGAGCAGGGTGGGCAGGGAGCACCTGGAGGGGGTCTCTGTGCTTGCCTCTTGCTGTCCTTGTTTCCTGGGGCTTGCCACTGCCTTACCCAGCCTTTGTAGAAAACCCTGCCAGGAATGCAGTGGTGGTTCCCAGCACTTACCTGGCACGGACTTGACTTACAATTTGTTTTGTTCTCTTCTCTCCTGCTCTGCAGTACTATGAGATGTCCTACGGGCTGAATATTGAAATGCACAAACAGGTAGGGGCAAAAGCATCTCCAAGTGCTGTAATTCCTGGGGCAGGTGTGTTGTCTGCTCTGTGTTGCCCTCCGTCACTTCAGTTGTGTTTCAGGACCTAGAAATGCCATCAGCCTGTATGTCAGAGCTGCCTTTGAAATGCAGGGCCCTCCCACCTCTCAGGATTGCAGTGTTGGCCTGTGGGCTCCCATTCTGGGCTCTGGGCACCCTGTGGTACTCCCCAGGGCCTGAACAGGTATTTGAGCACCAGGAAGGGTCTGGAGCTGTGGGTTGGAGATTCTGTGGCAGCCTGGATAAGTTTGCTGGTTACCCTCACTGGTGGTTGTTAATTATCCCCAGTGACTAATTACCTGTGTTGTTAACAACATGAGCCTCCTCTGAGCCTGTCTCTATCTGGCTCCAGCTCCAGTCACAAAGTCGTGGCTCAGTTTTAAGCCTCTTAGCACAGTTCTGTTCCTCACAGGCACTTGGTGCTTCTGATCCCATTGCCCTTGTTGCTAAGCCCATGAGACTGGCTTGCCTGGGAAAACCTGGATCTTGTCAAAGAATCTGAGCCACAAATCCTCACTGTTGTCCCATGAATGTCTCCCAACCTCATCTGCTTCGCTGTGGTGCTGTTGGGGTCCCTTCAGCGGGTGTTGGTGTGTGCCTGTACCCTTTGGCTCAGTATTTCTTATGACCCCTTTGGAAAGTGATATGCAAAGGCCTGGCAGCTTCACTATTTTCCAGGAGAAAAGCATTTAACACCCCAGAATTTGCCACTGCTGGTGTGAGGGCAGTCAGGAAGCTGCCCAGCCCCTCTGGTCTCCCCCAGTAGCCCCAGTCCAGCAGCTCAGCTGGAGAGGGGGAGCCTGAGAGGGCTGAACAGCCACGTGTATGTCTGTGTCCACATGGCAAATGTAATTCAGCACATCCCCACCTGGGCCTGCAGTAACTGCTCTCTAGTTGCTCCTAATTTGTTACATGAATTTAATACTCTTCCTCTCCAGGTCGGGGACCTGGAGGGGAGGTAAAATGAAACTTTGCTCTTTGCAGTCAGCAGAAACTTCCATTTAACTGTGCAGGGAGGAGCCTCGGGGGGGGCAAGGTGATCCCCAGTGCAGCAGGATGCTGCCAGGAGAGTGGGTTTTCTCAGAGCCATTTGGGGACTCAGGCCTGGCCAGGGGAGGGGGAAGGTGGGGCAGCTGATGCTGAGGGTGCTCAGTCCCGAGCTGCCTGACTTCTCCTCTCTATTTCTCCCACCTTTTAGGCTGAAATCGTCAAGAGGCTAAATGGGATTTGTGCACAGGTTCTGCCCTACCTTTCACAAGAGGTGAGTCCCCCAGCTTGGGGGTCTGTTGGCATGGAGGCTGCTGTCCCTCTGCAGCCAGCGAGGGGTCACAGCCCTCCAGCACAGGCAGCTCCCCACCCCTGGCCTGGGAAACCCTTGCTTGCTCTCAGCCCCTGCACGGGGACCAGCCCTTCAAGGCAGTGTTGGCTCCTGGAGCACTGTGTGGTGGGTAATGTGCCCCTCCATCCCTTTTGTGGCAGCTGGGGACAAAGCTGGTCCTGCCCTCTCCTGCCCGAGGCTCCTGACCCTCAGCCACATCTGCAGTGGGAGCTTTGGGTGCTAATCGAGGGAGAAGGACACTTAAAAAAATACCTCCATATGGCTCCTCTTTGAGATCTGGCTCTTCTGCCTCATTAATTAATGCAGTTGATGGGCTCCTCCCACTCCCCTGAGAAATTAATTGGGGGAGGGGGTGCTTGGGAGTTGGCTGTCTGAGGTGAGGGGAAGATTAAGCACTTCTAGAGCCATATTTTCTGTCTCCCCATGGAGGCTGAGCTCTGAGCAGTTCTCCTGGCCCCTTGGGGGATTCTTGCTTGGGGTCGGTGCTGGGCTTGGGGCACAGGTTCTGTTTTTCCCACCCACCTGTTCTTAGGACAGACAAAGTCGCTTGCTGATCAGATCAGAGCTGCCTAATAACTAAGCCCCAGCTAAATCTTTTGCATCTTAATGCAATCCTTAACCCTGTCTTGCTGCCAAAATGAAAAGAAAAATCCCCTTGCTGAAGTGCAGTGGGCAGGCCTGGCGTTTCAGAGACCTTGTGCTCTGCAAGGAGCAAGTACAGTTCTCCTTTATTTTTTTTAAAGTATGTGATACATCCTTTTTTCTGCCTGTGTTTGGAACACCCAGCTGCTGCTGCACTTAGTATCCAGGATGTGTCCCAAGGAGTTTCCCAAGAGCTTCTGATTTTAGGGCTTGTTTTGTTGGAGGGTCTGTGTAGGTGAAGGGTGGCAGGATGAGAGACACTGCTCACCTTGGAACCTTCTGGCCAAGGATCTCTGGGTGTATGGGGAGCAGGATGAGGGTGGGAGTAAGAGGGGACCTGCTTATCCCTCTGGTGAGGAAATGGATGAGACAAACATGCTTCCCTCCCTGCTCCTTGCTGCTCTAGGCACGGGTGTGAGGCCCTTCTGTCGGGTGAAGTGTGTGCAGGTGTCTCTAGCTGTGGGGTAACCAGCCTGATTCTGTGGCTGAGTCCCTGTTCTGCCTCCCTGTGGCACTAGAAGTGACCCCAAATTCCTCTTGTTTTCTCCACGCCAGCATCAGCAGCAAGTCTTGGGAGCCATTGAACGAGCTAAGCAGGTCACGGCGCCAGAACTGAACTCCATCATCCGTGTACGTGATGCATGTTTAGTTTGGGTTGGGAGGGGCGGGAATCCAGGCCCTTGGCCTGGACACAGAGCTGGGCTGTGGGTTCGTGACCTGGGGGCATCAAGGGACCCCTGCTCTGGCGCTGCTGCTGCGGCGGGACGAGGCTGCAAGGCTGGGCTGGCCGTGCTGGCACAGGGCTGCTTCCACCCAGGCTTGCTGTGATGTTTGCAGGGATCCCTGCTCTGTCTCAGCAGGGGGCAAGGAGAGGAGCTGTGGTTTTGAGCAGGAACCACAGTAGGCACTCGGCATGAAAACACCATCTGCTCTTGGTCAAAGTTGTGAGCGGGGGCTTTAACTGCAGCCTTGAGACATGCCAGAGCCCGAGACCAGATGTCCTGTGGGGTAGGGGCTCTGTGTCCTGCTGGGGACACTGTTGAGTCTTTTCTTGAGGTTCTCACAGCAGCAGGGCTCCAGGACCTGTTTTCCCACCCAACCCTGAGGCTGCAATGCTCTTAAGCTCCCTGAGGTCCCTGGTTCCAGCTTGATTGCTGGCACACTCTGGCCAGTGCAGGCCCTTGGTTTGGGGTCCAAGTGCACTCAAAATGACAATAGCCCCGTTCTGTCTCTGTGTCCGTCCATCATTCCCTACAGCAGCAGCTTCAAGCTCACCAGCTGTCGCAGCTCCAAGCCCTCGCTCTGCCTCTGACTCCTCTCCCCGTGGGGCTGCAGCCCCCGTNCTGAGCCGAGCCAGAGTCTGGCTTGGGCCGCTCTGGGGCCACTTTGCCCCCAGCTGTCCCAGCTCCTCGGTGCCCCTCCACCTGCTGCTCCACCCTCGGTATTTAAAGATTGCCCCTTGATCCTAACGGTTCTGCACAACTCCCTGCTAGGATCCCTGGCCCAGAACAATCTCCTCCCTTCCCCAGGCGCTCTTGGTCTCGTCGCATCGCCCTGGCCCCGTGTCCCCCACGCCCCTCCTGCACTAATACCAGGCCGGCGCCTTGCTGTTCTGCATGTACCTGTTCTCAACCAGCTCTGGCTGCCAGGGGCTTCACCCTGGGCTGGAGGGGGAGCCTGTGCCACCTGCTCCCCCTCAGCACAGCATCCGGGCTCCGGGGGCGCAGGTGGCTGGGCAGAGGGGGCAGGCAGACCGAGAGCCTTCCCCGGCCTCCCCCTCCCCGTGCCCCTGCCCTGTGTAGAGGATACAGCAGCTTTCTCTGTTCTTATCTCCGTGCGCTAGCGTGTCTTCTTAAAAAACAAAAATGGAAAAAAAATAATAAATAATAATCTGGTGTTTGTATATAGTTCTTTAGAAAGATCTTGTTTTGCTTTTTGTGTTTAATCACTTGACCTATAATAAGAGGAACTGAAAATGCTGTATCAAGGACGTACAAGCTGTGCCTTTCAAATAAAGAAATACGAAGGTTGGTTAAAACCGTGACTTGCTGCCACTTTCTTGCTGCTTTCGGGGTGACATTAAAATGCTTCCCTGTGTCTCCCGTCCCTTCAGATGGGGGAATCAGCTGGGGAGAACAGAGGGTTTTCCTGGTTCACCTGTGCTCTGGGAGGTGTCTGGAGGTGCAGCCCTCCATCCTTCAGGTGGTAGCATATCCCAGATGATTCCTTTCCTGTTGGACGTGCTCCTCTCCCTCTCTGGAGGGTTCTCTGGGAGCCGGGATGAGCAGGGTTAACATTCACACCTCTGGCTCTGGCTTCTCTCCCACTCTTGCAGGGGCTGGGGCAATGGGGCCGTCCCTCGTGGCCTTTGTGGCACTGGAACACCCCTGCAGAGGTGGGGGCTGTGCCACAGCTGAAGTCTGCTGGAACCAGGGCCAAGAGAATGCCCGGGCAAAGCCGGAACAAACGAGCTCAAGGTGAAAGTGGTGGGTGGTGAAAAGGGAGCGTGGGGGGGGCTCTCCAGAAGAAAAGGAGCCAAGTGCCCCCGAGGTCTGTCAGCTCTGTGCTGGTTTGGTAACATGTGGAGGTCCCTGCGGGCTGCCACAGGTCTGCTCTCTGTGTGCATAATTCATTTTTCCTGTGGGCACAGAGGATAAGCTACTTCTGTGGCTCTCAGGCCCCTCTGGAAAATGCGGCCTTCGTTGCCCTGGGGCTGAGATTGCTGTAATAGAATTGGCTCTCGATAATTAGAGCTGTCCTCTGGCTTCAGAGCCTGCTCCACCCTGATAACATCTTTCCCTCGGTATCTCTTAGGCCAGCTGGAGTGGGAAAATTTCCTTCCTCTGGGGAGGAAGCCGTGCTAGGGCCGTCCTGGTGCACCCAGGTATGGAGGGGCTGGTGGGATACAGAGCCTGTGGGCAGCACCAGGGCTTGACAATGCTCCTGTTATCTGCCTGGGCTGGGGCAGGAAAGAGACGGGGGTCTATGCAGGAGCAGGGCTGCGGTGGTGGTCTCTAACTCTGGCTGGTGGCTCAGGCTCTGCAGGGGGTTCCCCGCCCTGTCCCCTCCCAAACCAAGCACCTGCTGCTGCCCGGGGCAGATCCGGAGCGCAGAGCCCGTGGGGAGAGCAGGGCTGCGCTGTGCCAGGGGCTGGCCTGGCCCCAGAGCCCTTGGGGGCTGCAGCACCGGGCAGACCCAACCAGCCCCTGGCACTGCCTGGGGGCTCCCACTCCGGAGCTGCTGGAACGCTGCCGATGCCACCCCGCGGTCCCGCTGCTGCTCTGGGGTCTCTTCTGACACCCAGCAGGTCCCTGATGTGAAAGGCCAGCCCGGGCTGTTGCAAGGGGCAGTTGCTGAAGCCATCCCTGCCCTGGCAGTGCCGCAGAACCCGCGGGGAGCTCCCCCAGGGCTTTCACCTCGAGGCCACCGGCTCAGATTCAGCCCGGGGGTAAGGGGATGTAACTCCTGATGGATATGCAAGGGAGGAGGATTTAGGAGAAATTGTTCAGGCCTGTTTTCAGGAACAGAGGTCCCTCTTGTTGCAGCTAATCAGTGGCCTCGGTTCAGTGGGCAAGGAGGTTGGACAAACCACGAGGCCACGGGGACTTTGCACTGCGCTATGGGAATCTCCTTGCTCCCTGGAGGAGACTAACCCTCTGCTAAAGTACAAAGAGAGAACTTCTGGGCTCTCCAAATCCACTGCACCTTCCAGCAGATGCTGAGCTGCACCTTGTGCTCCACTCCTGCTTCCCACGATGTTCCATTCCCAAAGTATTTCTCTGCAGGTTGGGGGGCACCCTGGTATCCCATCCTACTGAGGAGCAGTGTTCCTCGTGCTTCCAGACTGGCTCTGTTTGCCACTTTCCAAAGGGAGTCATTTCATCGGGCACCTTCCCAGATTTGGGCTCAAATCTGAACTGCATAACAAGATCTGCAAATCTAACCCGCACCAACAGCAAAGGGTTAAAAATACCTCCCTCGTGACTCTCCCAGTAGCTGCAGACTTGAGGAAACAGCTTCTCTCCTTCCAAACAGGCCTTGTAACCTCTCAGAAGGCAGGAGCCCCTCTCGGGCCCTGCAGAACAACTCAGCATTTGCCAGGGCACAGCTGACAAGGGGCCCCCAAAGCTGCTCAGGGATGATTTGAGACTGGCTCCTGGCAGAGAAGCTCTTTCTCCTCGTGTTCCAGAGGTCAAAGTGCCAGAGTGGGACAGGGATACAGGTTGATGGTCTGAGAACCAGCTCTACTGCCTCAGGATCCTCGGGAAAACTCAGCAGAGCCGTGACTCATAAAGGGTGGCTAGAGAGAGATCCAGGGACAGCCACTGCCCTGCTGCCCACAGAGGCTCGGGTGGACACAGAGGGCAGGGGCAGGACCCCATCTGGCAGTGCCCCACGTCCTGACCACCAAGCAGCACAGCATTAACCCGGGCTTGACATGGATTCCTGCTCACAGCTGCCAGGGGTTTGACAAAACTCTGCTGTCACTCCTCTCCTCCCTTTCACCAGCCTGTCACTGGAGGGGCAAAACCCAGCCTCCTTCCTCCTCTGTGCAGCGAGCAGGTGGCAGTTTTTCACTGGGTTTCACTTGTTTGGCTTCATCCCCTTGGGATCCATCTCGTAGGACAGAACCTCCAGGCTCTCATTCCCTGGAGGAGTCGGAGTCGCCTCTGCCACATCCCCCTCTGGCTTCCACCCTCCTCATTTTACAGCACAGCTCTGCCTGAAACAATGGCACAGCCTGCGTGCCAGGGATGGCGGGGGAGCACGGCTTCCTTTCCCAACTCACCGCTAATGCAGGAATGCCGAGCTCTTCCTGGCTGCAGCGAGCACCAGATAAAAGCTAAAGGAGGCATCAATAATTAAAAACCACTCAGAGCTGGTAAGTGCAAACAGGAGCCAACACACGGATCGAAGGCAAAGACCAGAGTCTGTCAGCTGCGTTGCTCTGAGGGCTCCCACTCCTCTTTTGCAGTCCCTGGCACCAGGGACACATGGAGGAGATGCCTGTCCCCAAGGGCTCTGGGGACATGTGGCTTTGGAGAGTGGACACCAGCAATGGAGGTTTGGGGAGCCGCGGTTTGATCCTGGAAGCGTAGCTCAGGGGACTGGGGAACCTTGATTTCCAGTACAGCTTTGGCTTGCATCTCGCTGGTTTGCTGCCAGATCCTTTCCTCAGTTCCCCCTCCCATCTCATGCTCATTCCAGGACCGACTCCAGCCAGGACGAGGTCCCTGTTTGTGCCAGCTGCCCTGGGAAATTCACACTGTCTGAGGGCGCCAGGAACTACTCTCTGCTGAGTTCATGCCTCCTCATTCAAGTAGGCAAGGGAGCAGCTGAAAATAGGATGGTTTAGTGAGCCACAGCCACCCACGGTGTCTCTGCAAAACGTGGTGGGCTCTGTCCTTGACCATCCACTCTGGGGATGTGCTGGACACAGGAGGCTGTGTGTGGGAAGAGCCAGACCCATGGCATGGAGCAGGACAGAGCTGGGGCTGCCCTTCCTGTCCAGTGTTCCCCTCTCCCAGGCTGGCATTCAGGGAGGGAGATGAAAAGTAAAATCCCTGGGGCAATTCCAGCAGCAGCAACCTCTTTTGCTGGGATCCAGTTTCAAATGGAGCTCCTGGGTGTCCCAAAGCCTGGGTTGGTTTGATTTCTCTACTGCTGATAAACAAAGGGCTGTTCAGAGCATTTGCCTCTTGATCCCAGCATGGATTTCAAACGCCCTCATCCTTTGGGGCTCTTCCAGGCCCTGCCACCACCACGCACGAGCATGAGGCTGCTGCAGGGGGTGGCTGAGTGGTGACAACCAGGTCTGGGCCGTGGCTATTGCCCAGCACAGTCCCCACACCCGGGGCAAGCAGCTGGACCATCTCCTCTTGCTGCTGGGCGTGCCAAGGGTTAACTGCGGTTGTTTTCTCCCATCCAAACACAAATTAATCTCTGGGTTACAGGCTGTGCTGCTCCAGGGCTCATGTCAATCACTGATGGAGGCTGATCAGGACACGTGTGACTCCCATCACTCGGGAGCTGCCTGCTCTGGGTTTACCTGTGTCACTCTCCTGAGACAGGGGAGCACAGAAACTGCCTAAGGAAAACTGGCAATTTTCGGAAAGGAGTTTTGGAAAATGCTGCAAAACATCTCCTCAGTCTATCCTTTCCTTGAAACACCATCTGAAATGTTTCCAGCCTTTGAAAATACATTTTCCTTAAAAAACCCCTTCAAGTCTCCCAATAAGGCAACACATACACAGATACAAAAAAAACATTTTAGATTAAAATATGCAGATATATGTGCAGATATATGATGTACACACAGAGAACATCTATGTGCCGGCATAGAAGGGTTTGAAGTTGGTGTCCATCACTCCCTGTGTCAGTGGATCTGCCCAGTGAACACCTGTGGCCAGGGAAAGGTAAAGGGACAAGTGCTGAGGCTGGGTTGGCTCCTTCCCTGGGACTGACCGGGTCTAGGGCCAGTCTGGGCACTGGGTGAGCCCCCAGTCCTGGCTGGGGAGGAGAGGCAGGGACACCAGGGGAGGGATGATGGCACGGGGGCAAGAACAGGGAGAGCCTCCAGCGCCCAGCACCTTGTCCCTGCCCTGGCCGCTGCCAGCATGCAGCACGTAAATAACACAATGAATAAAATATTAGACTGAAATGTGAGGCATTAAATATTTAACCTTATGCCTGCCTGTGCAGTGCCCAGGTACAGCTGGGTCCTGCAATATTTAAAGGTTGCTCCTCACTCGCTTTTACCACCCCCGAGTGCGGTGACTTCACAGCAGCCGCAGCTGGAGGGGCCGCGGGGGACCGGGAAGGGACCCTGGGTGTATTTCCCCCCGGGACGCTCCGCGGCAGAGCCGAGCGCTCCCCGACCGGAGCGGCCCCACAGAGACCCGCGGCCCTCCCGCCTCAGCCGCTCCGCCGCCCCACGTTACTTTGAGTGGCAGCTGGCGCCAGCCGCAAGGCCTCGTGGGCCGCGCAGTCTGCCTGTCCGGGCTGCCCGCGGCGGAA
>WBMY01015888.1:0-13589 GCA_013397315.1 Donacobius atricapilla
TGATAACCACTACACTCAGTAAGAATGGCCTATTAATTTTCCAAGTGTCAAAGAAAGATCATGGATGAATTGGACTTACCAGATGACTTTTATTCAAAAATCCCCAGAAGCTAATATTTTCAGATTGCAACCACTCACAAACAGAAACCACCCTTATTAAGTCCTTTTGTAGTTGAGGTTTTTTGTTTAATTCAGCTGAGTACAAGGTGAATGTTCTTGTTTTTTCTTTTGACCTTTATGTTTTTAATAAATGGAGATCTGTCAGGTGTTTTTCTAGCCAAACACAGCACCTATAGTGTAGCGGTGTGTAAGTATATTAGTTTTCATGGTTTAAGGTCAGGTGAACCTGAACATCTGCTTCATTTCTATTTCTCATTCTACAAAGCACTGATGAGTGACCAGCTGTGTCTCATGCCAGGTTTTTTTTTTCAGGTGGCCTCATGTAGTTTATTCTGAGTGAGTGCATGATGAAGGACACGGAATCAGGCTGGTTGCAGTAGAGCCAGAGACATTGCCCATGGCTGTCCAAATAAAACTGACAACTAAACAAATTCACTTTTTTTTCCCCCTTCTGGCTGAAAACTCCCTAATATGAAGATTTCCAACAGGATAATTATGCTGATTTTTATCTATTTCAAGGTACAGCTCAAGTGAAATTCATGGCATTAACTGAAGTTGAAGTAAACTATATAGTCAGAGAGAAAGTATCAGTAAAAAATTCCACTGGGCTGCACACAGCACAAGTGTGTAAGAAAATGAATTCCAGCATCACAGACTGTTAGATCTGGCTAAGGCCCTGCATTCCCTAGTGACCAAGTGTACAATATGTATTTCACAGGACAAGTAATATGACAGAACTCTGGCTACTATCATTACTTATCTTCATACAGATATGGGCACAAACAAAGCCTCTTGAATAAATTTTACTTTTCAAGATTCAAGGTGAGAGGAAACATCAAAAGCTCTGTGGAATATCCCAGCCTTATTTAGTGCTACTGAGTTTGTACCTGGGTGTGCCAGTTCTTTGTAGCTAGAAACTAGAAGAGAATGTAGAGAACTGTAACATGGTCCTTTTAATCAGTTCTTAAATAAGGTGTAGGAGTGTCTGAAATACCCTTAGAGAGTCATAGGATTAGATCTACTCACAGCCAGTAACTGAAGACGCAGCAGTGAAAAGGGAGCAGACTGATGGAGATGCATAGTACTGCGGTTCCCGGGATCTCTTGTGCCAGTGGAAAGCTGGGTTCCTGCTGCTGGGGAAAATATAGACCTGTGGCTATTTCTGAACTTGGTCCATGAAGAGAATTCAGTCTCCATCCCTTCAGTTCTGTAATGGCATTATTCTCTGGACATTTCTTTAGCATAGATCTTTCCCTTTACTCAGACAGCTCAGTCCTGCCTAGGCTCATGCTCTTTAGAACATCAAAATTCTTCGTCTGCAGTGCTGAGAAGCTTAAACCATCAGTGAGCATTTTTTCAGCCCACTGAGTTTGATAATACTTTTATTCACTGAACAAAATTTCTCTCTTTTTTTATTTTCTTTTTTTTTCTTTTGGTCCTAAAGCATAGCAGCTTTGACAGCTACATAATATACCTAAATGTTTAAAAGTGCTCATTATAGTCTTGCTTTGGGAATTGCAAAGTTTCATTCTTAATAGTAATTTACCACCTTTAAACACTCAATATCTTTTGATGAAAAGGGATTTTTTGAGGTAATGGGAGGAAAAAATATTCTTTTCAGCTTATTTTGCAACTGTCTTCAATTCTTCCAGACATCTTTACAACTTGTCACTTCAAGTGTTTAAAATCAGTTCTTTCTGCCATCAGAAATGAAAAATAAGGATTCATACTATTAAACTTTACTAATATGTTCAACAGTCTCACAACAGGACCTTTATTTTTAAACGAAGCCCTGGAGACTTAGAAGAACCAGTTTCTTATATGTCTAATGCTTCTTCCTCTGGTAATTTTTCTTGCCTTTTACTGGACTCTCCAGTTTCTCAACATCTTTTTTGTACTCAGACGAGAGTACCAACCTAGACTCTTTGAGGTGCAACGACTTGGGCGTAAAATAAGGGGGAAAAATCATCCAGCCATCTGTCTGCCTATGCAATTGGTAATCCAGTTGACCACATATTTAGACTTTACTGCTGTCAGGGCACACTTCTGACTGCCATCCTCACACCCTTTTCTGCAGATTTGTCACTGAGTCTGTCAGCTCACAGCCTGTATCACAGCACAGGGTGGCCACAGATGCAGGACTTTACCTCCGGTCCTGTTGAACATCATGTGGTTCTTGGTGGCCACTCCTCCAGCTTCCTGAGGTTCCTCTGGTAAAGTCAGTGTGACCCTAAAACACTTTCACAAAATATTTGGAAAGTCATTGTGACCTTCTTGATATTTTAAAAACATGAAAATATCAGTTTTTAATAGTTGAAGTTTAAGCAGACAAAAAAGAAGAAAAAGTGTATTGCATGGCATATAAATGTGTACAAGGTCCATAAATTAATGCATTAGAAGTCTCAATAGAAATTTTTGACGAATGGTTCTTAAATATTTTTAGCAGATATATTTGGGAATATTTTCATTTAACACCTGCTAGTCGTTTTATTTTACTGTTGCAAAGAAATTATAAGTGTTAACCAGAAAGAAAAAACAAGCACCAAGGTTTTGCTTCTTGGGAACAATAAAAATAATTATCTTTGCCACTAATTCAGTGAAAACGATCTTGCAGATTGGATTAATGAGTAATTGTCCCAGTAACTAAAGAGAAGTAGTATTCATGAACTTTAATATAACTTAGAAAATGCTTTTGTTTCATTATGTTTTTTCTGTTCATACTGATTAAACATCAAAATTTTGCTAATGGAGTTTACTTTGGTTATCTATTCAAAACCCCTAATTCTTTAGCAAGACACTTGGGGGAAAAAAAGAGAAAGGAACCAGGAAACTGTTAAATTAAAACCATTAACAATACCATTCAGATAGATAGCAAAGGGACTTCCACACATGAAAATAACTTTAACATAGCATCTTAACACAGCTCTTAACAGTAATGCACACATTGTTGCCTCATTCTTGTTTCTCAGGGACCATGCAGAAGGGATCTCAACACCCTGAGTGGGAACAGCCTTCACTGAGTTATGTTTTAGGAAT
This sequence comes from Donacobius atricapilla, assembly GCA_013397315.1. NCBI lineage: Eukaryota > Metazoa > Chordata > Aves > Passeriformes > Mimidae > Donacobius > Donacobius atricapilla. The sequence goes on from WBMY01015888.1 coordinate 3,157, forward strand.
TGTAAAGAGTGAAATACAATCAACTCTTTTGTCTATGGTGTCACTTATTAAAATATAGGTTTAATTCAAGCTCCATTTTCTAGAATGGAGCTTGTCAGTCATATTAGGTTATGGTATTCTAGAAACTGTCAAACAGAAATTTGAATATGCCAGAGGCATGTTACATGATAAAAAGTCTCCATTATGAGACTTTCATAGAAGCTGGGGTAGACTTTTTTTAGAAGAAATCTTAATAATTCTCTAAGATTTCAAATGCCCTTTTTAATCCTGAAGTTATAGACAGTCAGCTGTGCCATAGCTGCACATTCCTTCATCCACTTATGTGGATTAAAATTAACAAATATTGCATGATAATTATTGCTACAAAAGTACTGTGCATTTCTTAATGTGAAATTTGGGGCAAACATCAGTTTGAATTGTCACTTTGGGTTATGTGACATTCATTGATTAATTTAGTGTATGATATCCACCATCTGTGAAGCTATCATACTTATTTAAAGTGCTGCCTACTCTCCATTTTCATCCAGGAAATATATTCCTTTTATTGTCAGTACATCTTGACAGCTATACAAATAAAACAGATGAGTTTTGGGACCTTTGTGTTCAAACACTTTGCTTTTGCAGAATCTTTGAAACCTCTTGGGTATCTAGATTTTTAGGATCCAAACATCTTTGCTGTATTTAAAATAGGAAAACTGGAATTTTCATGTTCTCACAAGCTCAGGACAAGACTGCATGTGTTTAGATCCAAATTATTGGAGCTATGACAGCTAGAAAAGTCTCCCAGGGCACCTGGTAAAAGCATTTAGCAATGTGCTCTATCTGACAGCATTACCATGCCTGGAGTTGTGTCACCAAGACTGCTCCTCCAAGAGCACCGGTGACCTCTCCATACCCACTCTTTCAGAGGGATTCATTCTCTTGCAGAGCAGCTCAGCAGTTATTCAATCAATGGGGCCAGGGATGTCTTTCATAGTGAGTAAATATCAAAGTAAGAGACAGAATTTATATGTTATAATTTCACATACTAATTAAGCACACATATAACTACCAGCGTGTGATGGAGCCTGAGCACTTCTGTGTAGATACTAAAATTAAAATTTTGTCACTTAATTCCTTGGAGCTTTTCTCCCTTGTTCAAACTTTCTGGTGTTCTCACTGTTTTCTAGTAGTTGACAGGTCTGAATTACAGGGAACTACAGTCAGTGTCTAAGAACCAATTGTTGATCTGTCACTGTGATGAGTAGCTGTTATGCCTGTCAATGGCGTCATGCACTGGCATTTTAAAGCCAAAGCCTTCATCTAGTTTTTCCAGCCAAGGAGGTATTTGCTAATCTATTCACTGAAATTAAACTATTCCCCATTTTCATTCAAGGTCCCATTTTTCTTGTATGACTGAATGGCCTCATTTTTTATTTCTTCTAGAGAAACACTGTACCTGCTTGCCCCCTCTGTCCAGCTTTTATGTTTCTGATACAAAAAATTTATAAGGTAGAAACAAACCAAATCAACAAAACATTCTTGAGCATTTGACTAGTAAAAAGAAATTGAGTTCTTATGTATATTTCTATTAAAGAAGTTTTTAGAATTCTTCAAACACTGTGTATTCTGTTTCATCTTTTATAAGGATATTATGACAAGAAAATCTGCACTATTGACAATGTTGATTAATTTTCTTAAAGTCTTGCCTTAATTCCCACCCTGAGCAAAGAAGAAATAGCCAGTGCGTGTTCTGATCTACACATAAATCCAGCAGCTGCTGACAAGGAGGAAAGAGCATATTTTGGACACACTGAAATTGTGCGCACTGTCTCTCGGAGCCTAGAGAGACAAATAAGTACAGGCAAAATATTGTCTGAACCTAGAAAGATGTTTTAAATTACAATCACTTTGTATGTCTTAATGAGAATTAATAATTTTTGTTGTTGTTGTTGTTGTTGTATTAGGACCTGTAATGGATCTCTACTCTGTAGAACAGCATTCCTTCTTATCACAATACAAAAAGTAGCCTCTTTGTCACAGCATATCTATGCTGTACATTCCTGTAGCTTTTTTTTTCATTCTTCTTCCACAGCACTGAAGTGAACAGAATGAAAGCTAATCCTTATTTCCATACATCCCAGAATGAAAAGTAATCTTCATTTTCTTTATGTTTTTCACTAAGAATGAGCTCATTTTAGTTACATTTATTTTCTCACATGTTAGTCATAGAGGAAAACATCTGTCTTAAAACTGAAATGTGTCTTGGTCACCGTTCTGATTCTTAAATCAACAGCCTAGGAATATGACAATAACGCACACAGAAATAGAGAATGTCTCAGAAGGAAGGGCTGTTCAAAAACATCAGGGATTATGTGGGAGCTGGCAACTGATGAAGGAGAGTAAACCCACACTGGAGGAGATGGCAATGGTGCCACCATCACATGAAGACGAGAGACCATATCGGTGTTTCCAGCTTGGGAAGACTCAAGCCCATGTCACCTGCTTCCTGGTAGAATGCTCCCTCCCTCAGGGTGCAGAAAGGACAGGGGGACTGGGGAAAGGGGTCTTTGCTCAGATTCTCAACTCTTGGAATCAACAGAAAGCTAAGCCTGGAAAAGCTTGATACCTGGAAAGCAAAGCCAAACCAGAGACTCTGTGCCCGAGATACTGCACTGCAGCTTCTTCAGAGGAAAAGGGTTTCTCCTTCCCTCCAGAATTTTGTATAATTTTATTAATTATCTGGAGTCCAAAACAGAGCTGCAATGCAGAATTATGCTAACAGCATAGAGACACAGGGACCTCCTCCTACTTTTGGTATGCAATAGCCATTTTTCAGTACTCTCAAACCACAGGGACCTGAGTTCTGAGAAACTGAATTTGCCAGCACTGTGCCTTAATTTTGATTTACGTTTCCTTCGCTCCAGAAATAAAGAGAATTTAAAAGTGATAAATGGTCGCAATATATCAAGGTCTGATTTTATTTTCTGGAATACTCTTTGTTCTGTAGGATATTGTGAGAAAAATTACAGTTATACAGGCTTTAAACCTTGACTGCAGTGAACAGCCTTTCTGAATATCAATGAGAACACACACACAAAATAAAATTTCAGGCAGAAGTTACAACTGGCCTAAAATGAAAGAAAACAATTATTTTGCTACCAATAATGAACAAGCAGATGATCTTCCGTAGCTTATAATACATAAATCAAATAAGCAAATGTAATAAATTACTGATTTTGGAAATATTATCTAGAAATAAGTAGAGAACAAAGGCAAATAAGATTATGTTATAGAAAGTGATATATTACTCCTACCAGAAAAAATGAACTATGAGAAAGAGTTTACCAAAAAAGAATCAGGTTCATATGGGAAACACGATGACATTGAATCAGGACAGAAACGGCACATTGCACAGAGCAGTAAACTTGCTTGTTAAGCAGGTTAAGGCAGCTCATTTAGTATCTTTTCTTTTCCTATAGATACCGATACAGATACAGCCTGGGATTCCAAGTTGTAATTTGATGAAGCTACAAAGAGTTTCAGTTTTGTGGAGCAGCTGCAGAGAGCCCTGGGGTTACATTTCGTGTCAGAAGTGCTGAAAATACTTTTTTTGTGAAATTTCATAAATTTTCATTTCTCTCTGATTTGGACTGGACAGGTAATCCTACTTTCTTGTCAGTTATAACCTGTGATGGCATTTGAAATATATCCATATTTTCTTTGCTTTTTACCAGTAGAGATAACATAGGGTTTTGAAGCATATAAAAGCTAATACAGGTTAAACAGGATATTCCTATGCCATTTACTGAATGATGTCCTGCAAAAGATTTGATTTATCATAGAGATACTTTGCAGTCTGATACATTTATTTTTATTTATATTATTTTGTACAAGGATTTTGCTAATTCTTGTCTGCTGTGGATAAACACAAAGATAGTTTGGATATCTGTATTTTAATGTTGACATGATTACATGTGACTACAGTGAGTGAAGTCAAGGGAAAAAAATATTGTTGATATTAAACAAAAGAGAAATTCCTCTGGCAACATCTGGGATAAAATGAAGATTGCGTAACTTAGAGCTGCCCGTGGTCACATTGAATTTTCATTCTGTCTGGTAAACACACTTCATCACCCCATAGTGAAGTTTGTGAATCCTGCTCTGTAGAGTTGCTATAGAAATAGTTACACATTTGTCAGCACAGTTCATGAGGCCAAAGATCTAAATACAATAGAGACCCTCACACACACACCCCATGATTATCATCTTCAGCAACTCATTCAACTCAGACAACCAGATATTTTTTATTATTTCATGTTGCTTTAATAATGAAGATTCATATCCCCGAAGATGTCAATAGCTGCAATTAAACCTTGCTTTCCAGAGCACTCCCATTATATTTTGCAATGTAAAAATCTACTTCACTGGCTTTAAGCCAGTAAGTTGTGTTCTTTTATGGAAAATTCCATTTGTTTTCTTTTTAATTCATGAGACATTTTTTGTAAATATACAGTTTCTAAAAATAGTACTATACCAAGAAATTGAAAGAAAAATAAAAAGTATGGAGGGAAAGATAATTATTTCATGTAATGAAAACATCTTGTGTTTTGAATCAAGACTCTTGGCTTTGAAAAAAGACCCTGAAAATAAACCCCAAATGAGTCTTTTTCAGTGTAAATCCAGGCACTCTATTTGTACTATTAAAATAATTTTACCATGGTCCTTGATTGATGAGCTAATTTAGTTCTTTCTAGGGAACAGCAAACAATAGAGTAGAAAGGAAGGATGGAGAGGGATAAAATTCCGAGGTACAAAGCATGGTGCATATAATGCTTTTTACTTTGATAGCTTGTGTCCCATGGCAATTCATGACATGACAGCAAAACTGAATCTCCCAGTTGACACTGAAGAGAGGTTGTTTGTTTTACATATCATAGAATCATAAAATGCTTTGTGTTGGAAAGAACATTTAAGATCATCTAATTCCAAGCCCCCACTATGGGCAGGGACACCTTCCACTAGACCAGGTTGCTGAGAGCATTTCAGACCTTGAACAATTCCAGGGATGAGGCATCCACAGCTCTAAGCAACCTGTTCCAGCGCCTCACCACTCTCACAGTAAAGAATTTCTTCCCAACATCTAATCTAAACCTTCCCTCTTTCAATTTAAAAACATTATCGCTTTTCATGTCATTTCTACTCATATAAAAGGTCTCTTTCCAGCCTTCTTGTAGGCTTCCTTTAGTTACTGGAAGGAATGAAATGCCGCCAGAGACTTCTGTTCTCCAAGCTGAACAAGTTCAACTCTCCTGGCTATCTTCACAGGAGATGCCCTCAGAAAAACCCCTTGGGAAAAAACAAAACAAACAAAACAAAACAAAACAAGAACAAGAACAAACCACCCAGGGGCATTGCAAGGGTCACTAGTTAATATTGAAAGTTAATATTGTACAGTCAGACTGCTCCAATGAATCTGCCCCAGATCCATTTTTGAACTTTTGGGCCCCACTGCATCTAGAAAAAATACATTTCTCACACTTCTGCATGGCAGCTGACAACTACATAAAGGAGGTGCCTCACATTGTTATTCTTTCCTTCATATCAGTGAAGAGGAGATGGAGAGCCTTGGAGATGACTAGAGGTGCATAGAGGCATCATATTCACACACTGAACTCCTGGGAGTCCTGCTTGCTGAGCGGCTTTACTTGTGGAGTGGTCTTACTTTAACTTGAAAATGGGATAGTCAAGGCTGCAGGGGCTTCTGCAAAAATTAATTGTATTAAAAGAACAAGAAGAACTAGTAGAAATTGTAGTCAGTAATGTAACACTTTCATGGCTAGTTTTCTCCCCATTTCTCATAAAAAATGGCAAAATTCATTTTTTTTATCTGTGTGTGTGAAAATATTAAACCTGTTTGTAAGAGCCTGAATGAAACATACGGGCTCGAGGTGGCTCATTTAAGGGTGCTGTTTATTTCATAGATTGAAGTTACAGCAGTCATGGGTCATGGGTAACAGAGCCAATGTCTATAGCTGTAAGCATCAGATTATAGGCAAGCCTGAGGCCTGAAGCCTGAAGCCACTTTAGTTCTGGTTACAATGCACTATATACTTTCTTTACTGAGTATCTTAATACATAATAACCAAGCAATACCTTTACATTTACCTATAGCCTTTCACAGCTACTAACTTTACCCCATCATGGTTAGTAGTATCCTATCACATTGAGTTAGTATGTTACAGTTTAAACTTAAAGTTGTTTTTCTGTTTTCTTGCAGTGGAAAAATTCTTAGACCTCTTTTCTACCTGGTAAAAACATCTTTTTGTTTGCCTAGGGTTTTCCTAAGATTTATCTTTATTTGGTAAAAACATCTTTTTGTTTGTGGTCAACATATCCTTTGTTCTAGTCATAACATCTCCTTCCAACTCATCTTAACCTTTGTCCAGTAATAACTAACTCAGCAATCCCTAACATTTTTTATTTTTCTAAATCAAAACTTGCTTTCATTTCTAGTGAACCTTCTGCTAAGCATTCATATCTGTAAGACTTTCCTGTTAAATTTTCATCTTCCCCAACACGGTTGAAGTTTAGTTGTATACCTTACGCCTGGAGCTGGGAAATATCTAATAACAAGTAGCTTAGGGGTTAGCTAACAAGAAAATTTCCTAAAATAACCTGTTGTTTGATTTCTTCAGCAGCTACTCATAATCCAGGAGCCAGCTTTGTGCAGTGTCTGGTCAGCAATTCACAGACCTATTCCCGTGTGTTACACGGAAAACAGTTTCTCCCTGGTCTTAAATGTACAGTGCTCTTAGGTACTCGTCTAGTGGCTGCAGGGGAGCACTAGGAGCAGGGTTCATAACTCACAGTACTCTTTTTAGAAGGAAGAAGGAAAAGATTAGAGTCAGGCTTCCTGAGGAGAGTGATGGACTGACACACAATGTCACAGGAGCTCTGTGAAACATCCCTAAGTGCTTTCATGCAGAACCAGCCTCCTTTCCGGACACTTGGCAAATTTACAGATGCTACCATCTGGACATAGCTATTTAGCTGCCTAAAGTAAACACCTTGCTTTAACTTAGGAGCTTATACCATTGTAAATATTTGACAGCATTCCTCCAGGCCTTCAGCAGCCTCCTGGAGCATTCAGGCATTCCACACATCCAGCCCCAGGGATGGGTCTGTGTTGTAGCACTTTAATTGAGCCTTTTGTCATTTATCAGCTGAAATGAACACTGGCCTCATTAACTGTATTGATCATTGACTGGTAACTTGTGAATGCTGACATGTTTCTAGTTGTCCACACACACATCTGTAATGCCACGTGAAATGCTTTAGGATGTGAAACCTGTCTGGTTGGGACTCACATACATAACACAGGATTTGTGGGAAATCAGCTAGAAGCCAGATACAGAGCAAGTGACGCAATGTGACTACATGGGGTGCCCAGTAATGCTTTCAGGAAGATTCATAGGGAGCTAAACTTGGTGCACAACTTGGCAAGAAAAAAGCCAATATTATTATTCATATATCTGTTTGTGTCTTTTCATGGTAATTGAAAAATTAGGCTTTAATCAGGACTGTCTAGAAGCATCCTCATTTAAAATGCATAGTTTGCTACCAAAGACTGGTATTTCTGAGTAGCAATGAATTTTTGTAAGGAACTATGAGAAGCCTTGTTTGAAATTTTTAGTCCTCTTTGATATTAATATCAAGGAATGCTGTCTATATATATATTTCAAAGTTTCTAGTAGGGCTTATTCAGAATAGCAAAATTAATGAGATCAGCAGTACATCCTGCAGGATGGAAAATCTTTAACTGAAATGAAGATCAGTATCTTTGTTTGAGAAAATCTCTCTCTGACTCCTTTTGTATAGGTCAAAAACATCAGAGAGCAGAAAAACTTTTGGTCAAAAAAACTCTGGCTCAAATCCTGCTCACAGCATTCTATAAAAAAGTAATACTCACTTAAATCCTCTTTCTTCTGTTGTTCACTTACAGTTTGCCTAGAGGTCTGATCTCAAATTATTTGGTTCTTTGCATTTTGAACAGATTAATCTATTATGAAGGAGGGTGTGTTTATTTACTTTGAACTAACATGCATTGTTCAGATAAATTGAGTTGTTTTCCTATTTAACATTTTAGGGTTTAGGTTTAGTGTTCTCAGAGCCCTCTAGGCAATGGAATAAATTGGTGGAAAGTAAATTATTAACATACATTCATTCAAGCATATATAATCAGCCCAATTTAAAGTCATTATGTCTTATATAAACAAGTACTGTATATATTTAAATATTTATCATAACAATTTATAGAGTGGCTAGGATGCAGAATAGTCAAACTCTTTAAAAGAGTATCTCAAGTGTTATGTACAACTTCAGCAGCTGTTAGCACAAGATCTCTAGAAAGAGTGAATAGGTGGAGGACCAATTTGTTTACAGTGAATTGGGTTGTGGTGACTGAAAAGGGGCATAATCATCTGTTGTGAAGATGAGACTCAAAATTTTATTCCTCTTTGGGCATTTAATTTCTTATTTGAACCTTTTTGACCACTTTTTCCAAAATAAGTTAATGACCGGGTGAGAAGTTAGAGAAGATGTAAAGCTTTCTCCTCATTTGGTAAAATTTACTTTTGGCTAACACTAGGTCAAATAAATGGAAAGACAGAAAGAAAATTTGGCAGAAATTTCTCATTGATAGCATAGCAGTTCCATTTTTTTTTCCTTTGCAAGGAAACATGAATGAAGTTGTATGACTGTTAAAACTCTCTTTGAGGTCTTCTTCAAAGACCATATTTTTTCAGAAGAGGTTTAAACTTGTAGCAGAAAGAATTTTATGCCAATAATATTTTCCAAAGAAGGAAACCAAAGGTAACAAAGGCTGTAACAAGTCAATGATGGAATCTCACAAAATCACAGAATATTCTGAGCTGGAAGGCAACCATCAGGATCATCAAGTCTAACTCCTGGCCCTGTGCAGGATACCCCAAGAATCAAACCGTGTGCCTTAGAGTGCTGTCCAAACGCTTCTTGAACTCTGTCAGACTTGGTGCTGTGAGCAATTCCCTGGGGATCCTGTTCCAGTGCCCAACCACCCTCTGAGTGAAAAATTGTTTTCTAACTTAAACCTACCCTGATTCAGCTTCAGGCCATTCCCTCAGCTCCTGTCATTGGGTACCACAGAGCAGAGATCAGTGCCTGCCCCGCCTGGCTCCCCTCACAGGGAAGTTGTAACTGCAGTGAGGTCTGTCCTCAGTCTCCTCCAGGCTGAACAGAACAAGTGACCTCAGCCACTCCTCACACAGCTTCCCCTCAAGGCTCTTCACCATTGTTGTTACCCTCCCTTGGACACTTTACAATAGTTTAATGTCTTTTTTATATTGTGGATACTGAAAACTGTCCCCAGCACTTGAGATGAGACCTCCCCAGTGCAGAGCAGAGCAGNTTTATATTGTGATACTGAAAACTGTCCCCAGCACTTGAGATGAGACCTCCCCAGTGCAGAGCAGAGCAGGACAATCCCCTCCCTTGCCCCATTGGCCATGCTGTGCCTGATGCCCCCAGGACAGGGCTGGCCCTCCTGGCTGCCAGGGCACTGCTGGCTCATGCCCAATTTGCCATCAGCCAGGACCCCCAGGTCCCTTTGTGCAGCGCTGGTCTCCAGCCTCTCATGCCCCAGTCTGTGCACACAGCCAGGGTTACCTCATCCCAGGGGCAGAATCCAGCACTTCCCCTTGTTGAACTCCATATGGTTGGTGAATGCTCATCCCTGATTTGTCCAGGTCTCTCTGAAAGGCCTCTCTGCCACTTCTATTTCTCTCTGTGAAATTCACTAATTCAAAAATATTTTTGAAAATGTTTATCAAATTTTAGTTTTCTTATTTCAGCTTTAAAACTGAAACAGAAGCAGCAAATCTTTGGTTTTTGGTTGGGGTGAATCTGTCTTTGATCCCTCTTTTCCCTACTATTTTGATTTCTGTTTTCTTGTAATGGGTTAAAATTCAACAACCGGGCGGAAACACCAAAAAAATATGTAGTGGTTATCACATTCGCCTAATTTTCATTTTAGTGGAATAGGATTAAAAGAAAAGCAAAACAGGTTCAATTCAAAAATAGAAACAGTTAGATTTATTAACATACAGTAAAGGTAAACAAACAAAAACCAACTACGAAACCCTCTCAAAAACAACCCCTCTTCTTCCTTAGCAACAATCTACTTTTCCACGAAAAACAATGCAAAGGGACAAAACATCAGAACTCTTAAGTCAGCATCACTTAATAAAATAGTCTTTCATTCAGTCTTTTGAGAGAGACAAGTCCCTCCTGATTCTTCTGGTAACTTTCCACAAGAGACACAGTCTGTTTGTGGCTCCCAGCTCCACTAACGCAGCCCGCCCGACACTGCATCACGTGAGCTTCCCAAAATGTAGCTTTTTATATGACTACATAAG
>WBMY01015888.1:13936-27791 GCA_013397315.1 Donacobius atricapilla
GGCCCGGCCGCGATGTTACCTCATGGAAGGGGTCGGTAGAAAGAGGCGGGTCTCCCAAGATTCCTGTTTTTAAGCGGTGTCCCAGAGGGTGTACACCTTTTACCTGATTGGCCAGCTTAGCTGTTAGTTCCAAAATGGATTAACAATTGGTTTTTTCCTACCATTTATGCTAAACCAGTACATTTCTCTACCAGTATTTTCTCCTAAACAAAGGACAAAAAAAGAAAGAATACGAAATTCATAGCAAACTTTGAAGTAATTTAAATACTTTTCAAACTGACAAAAAGCTAAAAATTGTTGAAATAGAATACCTAATTGATAAAATTATTTCTTCAATAAATATACAGGGTTTAGGTTTTTTCCCTTTTTTCCTACAATCATTTGTCTCTCTTGAAATACCTGAGAGTTTACTATTATTTAAATACTCTGAACACAAAATCTAACACAGAAACAGAATAAGAAATCATTATTCAATATAAATTTTTATACTGTTTTCAAAATGAAGCTTTAAAACCTCCTTTCAAAATGTCTACAAACCTCAGAGAGACAATATTAATGGAATATTGCTAATATCTCTGCAACCATAAGTTTTATTCGTGGTTTAAAGCAAGATATCAAAAAAGATTTTAAGCTAAAGTATAAAATAGTAAAAACTGCTGTGAACCCTCAGATTCATGAGATATTGCTAACCTGAAGGAACTGAAAGGCTGGCAAAACCTCAACAGCTCTCCTTTGTCTTCCAAGTGTTATTAAAAAGCTAGAGAAAACAACATGATTAAACAAATCCAGGGCACACCAGAAGGAAGACCTCTACAACTCGGGATATGATTGTTTTGCTTTGGATGACTTTGCTCACTCAATAATGATAAAGTATTTAACAGTGAAATGTGGCATCAGCTAATCAAAATATTGGCAAGCTCTCAGACTGAAGTATCAACTTTAAATGGAAATTGTATAAAAGTATACTTATTAAAAGACATTTTTGAAGATACTAATGATAATAATATTCTTATATGTCTGTTCTTATTAATGGAACATGGCATACATTTATTTAACTGTCTTCACAGTTTAGTTGGGATTGTGTGGTAACACCTGCAGGTTGTAACTTTTGTACTGCCTGTATCTTCATATCCAGGTACTTAATTTAATGTTTAACTACACTATTTGTATTTTAAGTAATTTTTAGTAACTATTATCCAAATTTAAGAAAATATTTTTATAATCATTTAAGACAACATCAGCAAGCCATACTCAAGTGAAATTCTAAATTCCTTCCCATGCTCATCTTTGTACCATTTTCCTGTTAAAAATAGAATAAAACTTGACAGTTTTGACACAATATGCGTGAACTCAGTTTATGTGTTACAGTATATTCAAGAAGTAATATTTTAAGAAGAAAAGAAGCTGGCTTTAGATTTCTTGCTATAAGTAAAAAAAAAAAAAAATACACATCCTTGAGATTTCAGAGTGGTTGTGAAGGCTCCTCTCCCCTGAGAAATCTAAGAATTCTTTTTCTAGGATGACCAAGCCATTCCTTATGGAACATGGGAAAACAGCCCTGGAACAAAATTCATGATTTTTTTTAGCTAACTATTTAATCTTCTAGAAATTCTCATCCTTCTATAGAAAGGTTCAAAATGATGTGGCTTAGACTTGGTTAGCTGAAATTACTTTATTTAGTACTTTTCACTTTTGTGGTATTTTGCTGAATTTTTAAAGCAATGCCAAGTAAAGTTGGCCTTGAGATATAAAGGTGACGGTGTTTTTTCCTTTGCAAAATAAATAAGCAGCGTTACTCAGGTTTGGCCCATATTGGGAACTAAATGGTTGTAGTGACTGGCTGTTTATGGAATTGAAAGGGAATTCTAAACATCACCTATAGATAGATATATTTTTGGTGGATATCTTGTCTAATTCCAAATGTAAATGTAAGCACATTTAAAATTCATACTTCAGTGATGATAAAGATCATGTTGTGATATTTATAGGAGAGTGTTTATAAAACATAAAAAACTTTATTAATATTTTCTTGGTCAAGAAGAGTTAAAAAATCTTGTATTCTGCCACATATACAAGAGACTTGACACTTGAAAGGAGATACTTGGAAGGGAAAAAAAATTGTTTGTGAAGCCAGACCAGATAACAGGAAAGCATAAATGGAGACAGGCTTTGGAGATGTCTTTGAAGTCTCATAATGATAAAATTTCCTCATTAGCCTAGAAAGTTCAGCTTGAGCAAGTAAACAAAAGCTGTCAATGGTGGCCATATCTCTCGACCAACAGCAAAAAAGACTTTCAACTGTTCTCTCAGGAGAACTCTTTGACCAGGCATCAGAAGTTAACATAAATATTAGAGAACTGTGGGAGGTGACAGGAAAGTGACACCTGTAATTTTCTGTAGACTCATGAGTGTTCCAAACTATCCAGAAACCACAGTTAAGAAGCAGAATAAGTACTAGGTCTGATTGGTCTCCAAATGAGAGACACACATTACATAAGACTTTACACTAAACATTTCAGAGTGAGTAAGTAATTTCTGCTACCCTGAGTAGACTGTGTGCTGGAATAATAAAAGCTCCTGCAGTTTCTCTCCTCTTATTTCTGGTTCTTATTTATTAACAAAACATGAGAAAGAATTAAATATTAGATTGGAAAACTGAGTTTCTAATTGCCTTGAGAGTTTCCACATCAATATTTTACCAAGAGAATTATAATCTCAGTCAATTCTTTCTGATTGCTTAGACAGTACATTCAAGATCTTAAGTCACTCTGGCAAACCTTGCAAAATTAAACATGACACAAAAATGAGAAATGCTGCTGAGGGGCAAAATGTAATTTCATAATTTCAAATTTAAACGTACATTCCATTCCCTTAGAAAAAAGACAGGTCTATGGGTCCTTAATGAGCAAAACAATTGACAACAAAAAATTCTGACATTGCAAATACTTTGGAAGGCTAAAGAACAATTTATATTAACCTCAAAAGCTCTATTGTTTCAGTAAGGTTCCAAGAAAATATGATCCATTTAAGTCTCATTTTAAAAACACATTTCTTGTCATACTTGCTCTCCTAGAAGAAACAATTATACTTACCCTTAACCTAACTACTGGGAGCCCACCCACTGAAAATATTTGAGCAAATCTGACAGGCGAGGTAAGAAAGGTTGTTTACTTGTGGGTTATATTGACTTTTTGTTCCCTCTGCAGTATTGAAAGGAGTGTTTGGAGGTTTCTGCCTTGCAAGATCAGAAAGCTGACAGAGAAGGGTAGGCAGTGCATTCATTATCATATATTGTGAGGTTGTTTGCTCTTATATTCTTCCTGCAGTTCTTGAAGTGCACAGGTGAAACACTGATATGATTCGCTGCTCATCCACAGTGTTTTGCAGTGTCAGCCCTAGAGGAATATGAAAACAAAATTAAACCTGATTATGATTCACAGCCCTGGTTGTATATATCAGATTGCAGTAGTTCTATGTTTTTCTGAGACCCCTGTTTTATACCACTGACAAAAGCTGTGAGAATAGAAAAGGCATAGTCCCTCTAATACACACTGTAAGTGTGCAAAAAAACAGAGGAAAAATAGGTCTAAGAGTAGCAATTCTTCTATCTATAAAGAGAAAGAAAAAAAATCCAGCATCTGGGCTGTGAAAGGATTACCTGTAAGTTTCATACACTTAACCTGATAATTATTAAATCTGTAGCTCACTTTCCCAGGGCACCAGATCTGCACCCCAAACACTAATTTTTGGGAATAGCCACCTGAGGTCTCTGACAATCTTCCAGTGCAGGACAGCAGATTGCTCATTCAGAGCCCGAACTTTCCTGGCAGGAAAGGGAGATGGAGCCAAAGGGTACAACTAAAAAATACCAACTGGTGACTGCTCAAAGAATATAAGCATCTCTAAACAGAATTGTTAACTAACAACAGTGACTTCTCTCTCCTTCTGCCCACCTTATATTTCCCCTAGAAATGTCTCATACTGTTGTAGTTGAAAATTTCTACATAAAAAACACTGTTAATGAAACATTCAAAATACATACTTCCTTTTTTTTTTTTTTTTTCCCAAATTCCCTTTCAGACAACTATTCTGTAACTGCGTTCCCTTCTCCAAATACTTGAATACCTGCACATAGAACAGGACTTGTACGGTATTAGTTGAATGGAAAAAAAAGAATCATTCAACCAGACCTACCTTGCAGGTTCTAATACATCAGGATTTATATCTTCCACCAACAAAGACAGCTATAACCTCCAAACACATGAATTGAGATAAATTTCTCTCCACTTTTTCTGTTATAGCCACAAAACTTCCCAAACTTGGCATAACTGATTAATAATTCTCTTTTAATTAAAAAGGGCTACTTAAAATGTCTTATACTTGCTATGCAAGTTAGCATGGGAAAACTTGCATTTGAGTGTGAGGAAACAATCAATCAAAAATTAATCCCTAGCAGCAACAGATTAGTGGAAATAAATGAAAACAAGTTGCCTCTTGAGTGAAACTACTAAAAATGTAGCTTTTCAGGCGTAAAAGAAACATTACTATTAGGCAAGCAGCATTCTCATTTTAAGATTATGTACTTTGTAAAATATTTAAGACTAGCAATTATTTTTTCTCTATTTACAAAGCAACATATGCTACAGGAGGTAATGCAAGGGTAATTCCTAGGTAATCCATAATCAGACAGAATGTGGCATAAATGTAAATGCTAGAGCATTGTCTCCTTTGTAGCTATTATTATAAAAAAAAAATCCAATAGAAAGTTCTACATATAATTGGAAAATTATGTTCTAATTCTAGTTCCTAGATTTAATTATTTTCAAGGATTTTTATCTTTCCTGAACACCTTGCAAGAGAGTCATTGGTTTCCCGATGAGGCACAGAGTTCAACATTTAAAACAAATGTTCATACTTTTAGATTTGTTTATAAATAGTTTATAATAAATACCTTAGAACCAAAAGCCAAATAAATGCCTTCTAAATGGTAAGTAATTCTAAAAAACTGTAGCATACATCTGCATAATGAATAAAAAGGGGTAGCTGAGTCTCTTTTTTTATTCTTTAACTTCTCTGTTGCCCCTCCTGGTTGATCTAGATTATGTGGTAAATCTCAGATAGATTTTCAGGCTGTCCTGAAGCATTATATATGGTCTTTTTACCTCAGTCTTTAATAATATGTCTAAACTTGGGCTACTCAGTCCTCCAAGGACCACAACTACTGGAACAGTGATTTTTCATTTGTGGATGCTGAAATTGTGATTGTTGCATCAGTTAAAAGACTGATAGAGTTCATCCCAGAGTACTGAAGCAGCCAACAGAGGTTACAGCAGAACCTTTCTCAATCATCTGCCAGAGCTTTGGGTGTCTGGGGAGGTCCGCAACTTCATTCTAAGGTGCATCAAACGCAGCACTACCAGCCAGTAAAAAGAGAAAAAGAGGTGATTTTACCTGTGTATTGAGTATTTGTGTGACCTTCTCTTGAGCACTCTGCAGTCCTGGCCCTCACAACTTAAGTGAAATATGAAAGTCCTTGAATGCCTCTAGAGGAGGGCAACAAAGCTGATGAGGGGCTGGAAGGAATGTCCTCTGAGGAGCAGCCAAGGGCTCTGAGCTTGTCTAGTCTGGAGAAAAGGAAACTGAGGGGGAACCTCATTGCTCTGTGCAGCTTCCTGAGGAGGGGAGATGGACAGGGCAGTGCTCAGCTCTTGTCCCTTGTACCCAGTGACAGGATATGTGGGAACGGCTCAGTGCTGCACCAGGGCAGGTTTAGACTGGACATTTGGAAACATTTCTTGCCAAAGAGGGTGTGCAAACACTGGAACAGTCTTTCTATAGAGGTCATCAGAGTTCCAGGCCTGCCAGTGTTTAAGTCCTTAAGGACATGTTTTAACTTTTGGTCAGCCTAGGAGAGGTCCAGGTGGTTGGACTGGAAGCTTGTTGTAGCCACATACCAAATTGTCTAGTCTTATCTATTCTGCTTAACTCTGTTCACTCACAATGGTCAATTGGTGTTTGACAGAAACAAGATGATGCTACACTATTTCCAGAAAAGGAGGATCTTCTATGTTTGGGACAGAGTTGCCATTCAGCAGTTCTGATGTGTGATGAATTACAAGTAATTTTAGGAAAAGATTAAGGTTACTTGTCAGCCTTTTCTCATAAAATATCATCACAGAAACTGTATTTTATCAATATGTACAAAACACTATGGTAGTAAAAATGATCTCATTCTTGGTAATACCAAAATTATAGTGCTGTATAGGAAGCCAGGTAGACATCAAGAGTCTCTTTATTTTGCCTCATGCTCTGAAAAGAATGCATAACATCCTATATAATACCTTTATTCTCTACAGAATACCTAGATCCAGCAAAAAAAAAAAAACAACAAGCAAACAAACAAAAAAAACCCAACAAACTATATTTGCCATCAGGCAGAGCTTGAAGGGTTCCCTTAGAATTGATGGCAAAATACTCCGGGTTTAGAATCAACTGCCTGAGGTAATGTGCCATCTGTTGCTACTATTGTTGATAGTGTTTGTCCATATACATACATCTATAAGGTGTATAGTTTGTTTTTTTTTTAAGTCAACAATACCACTTCATAGTTCTTACTATGAAAAGTAAGCCTTAAGTTAATTCTTCATGCATAAGTTTACAAATTAATAGAAAACATCAGTTCCTTGATGCAGTACTGGAAAACAGGTTTTTTCCAGAAATATTTTACCTGTAGAAACTCCAAGACCCAAGAAACAGAACTTCAAACATAATTAGATACTTCATCAACCAGTCAGTCACCTAGGAGAGGCAAAAGCTCCTAAGATCTTTCTCTCACTGAAAGACAAGTGACTAAATGTAAACATCCTGTTAAAGCAAGGCATGATAGATCTTTCCCTTGTCAATGGAGGTGATGAGGCACTGCTGGAGGGCTGTTCATTTTGTTGGAGAGACATTTCTCACTATGGGAGGAATCTTCCTGTGAAGTATTTTATTTATTTTTTTCCCTTCATTGACTCAAAAGGAAACCTTTTAGCAGATTGACTAATTGACCCAAGCCTTGAACTAGCATAATTAATGCCAGATCTCACCAAATTCAATGTTTTATCCAGTTCTTAGAGGTCTTGGAGAAAAGGGAATAAACTCCTTTACTTTCCTGTTGATATGCAAGCAGTGTGTAAAAACTATTAACTACAAAAGACAAGTTTCCTCAGGGAAGGAGGTAGGCGTTCCCAACACAAACTAGGAATTAAATGAAGTGCAAAATGATACAACTTTGGCAAATATGCAGCTAGGTCTGAAATGTTACCCTTTCTTTTGACCTCCATCCACAATATTTTGCTTATTGTCACTGGCCCAGTGACTGTAAGATGTTTTCAAGGCTCTGTTCTAAGAAAGAAACAACAGAGCCATTATCACCATTCTGCCCAGACAGCTGTAGAGAGTGTGTCCAGGTCTAGCAAGCCCTATGCACAACTAAAAGATCCACAGTTTCAAACTTTCACATGTAATTGATTCATTATCTTATTTTTCACCCCTTCTTTCTAAAAATAAACAGTTATTTCTTATTTTCTGGTTTTCCGCATACAATCTCAGATTTTATTAAGACGGACCAATTTAATCAAAAACCTGTTTTTCAAAGCACTAGATAAGAACAGCCAAATAGGAAGTATGCCAAATATATTCAAGACATGAGAATCTCACTGAAACTAATTTTTTGGTGAACAGAAAGAGATTTTTCAAGAAAACATAATTTTCACATATAAAGATATAAAACATACGTTATTTGTTCTGCATTGCATTCAGAAGAAATGTATCTTATTGAATCTTTAATAAGATTTCAGTTAGCTTTCAGAGTGTTGTTATTGCAAACATCACAGAAACAGAGTTCATCTTATGCAACATTCATAAAATAACAGTATGAGGTTGAACAAATGAATAAGTGTATTTTAGAGAGATCTGACCTCCAGTTAGTGAAAATGAACATAATGTCTGCAGATATTTGGAACCATGTGTCTTTACAAGCGATTAGTATAGTTAGTGATCTTTTTATTGATAGTACTGATGGTTTGAGATTATATTTATTTCTATGTGACAATTATAAATAGTTGTTAGGCTTAACCCTAGTAGTCAGCTGAGTTGCTTGCTCACATCCCTCCATCAGCCCCAGTGGAAGAGGGGAAGAGAAAAGAAAGAACAAAAGAAAGAAATGTTGGTTGTTTAATAAGAAAAAAAAACTAAAAGAAAAATTATCTAATAAGTGAAGTGTAAGTGGAATAAGAGAAAATTAAAAAAAAAGAGAAGAAAAGGCACTCTCCTATGGGTAGACTCTTGCACAGACAGTTCCTGAGCAAAAGATATCTAATTATCCTAAACCTCTCTCTTTTCCCTTTTATTGCTTGTTAGGATGTTATGTGATATGGAATAAGTCTTTGATGAGTTCAGGCCATCTGCCCAGTTGTGCTTCCTCCCAACTGATTGTGCACCCCCAGTCTAATCACTGCAGGGGTTGAGAGAGAAACAAAGGACTTGATGCTGTATGAGGACAAGAAGATCTCTCTGTTGGGACTTAATGCCTAAATAAAACAGATACAAATATATTTTACTCTCTTTCAGTAAAGGTTTTATATTTTGAAAATGTGTAATGTTTTGACATTTGTATTAAAATCAAAGAGTTGACCCTGTGACTAATAAACTGAATAGTTAATCTGACATAAATGTAATAACCCTCTTGTGGTTGTTATCAGGTTGGGAGAAGCACAATTTATAATCTCAGAAAAGATACCAACACAACTAAGGTCTAGCATTCATTGTCAGTAAAAAGTTGGCAGAAATAATGAGCTATGATGAATATACTAATATAATAATAACTTTGTTATGTTGAAGCCAACCCAACTGATCATATTATTATATTTTACACACCTATAACTGATAAGGCAAGCCATAGGATTGGAAGTGCAATAGTATGACTGACAAGAATAAAGCATATCAGCTATGAATAACTGCATAGTGCATATTATGAAGCTAGAATCAGAAAGAAAAGGGCTAAATAAACAGTCTACATTTTTAAGTACTTCTCTGATCAGAGAGTGAAAAATTTGCCATGGAAGTCTCAGGCTTTCAGAACTGAGTGTGAGACATAAGATAAATGTAAATGCATTCAAACAGGCACAACAGCTGGCAATAGACAAAACCGGTGGGTAACTTTTTAATTATTGCCTCATAGAACACAGCTTGGCAAAGTGGATGCCCTATACTGTGTATTCATTTATTCAAAATTTCCTGGTGTAGATACATTTTACTAGTTAGAGCACTGAATACTTAAATCCTGCATAGGGGAGTCGGGCTAGACTATCTCTAGACACCTCTTCCCACCCAATTCATTCTATGATTCTATTTATTTATTTACTGACTGATTCTTAACACTCTGGTAGAGGTGCAACACAGTCTTGCAAGTGACAAAAAAAAAAAGGATTTCTAGAAGAAGATCCAAACTTCCTAAATAACTTAATCTTTCCGTTCTAACCAGCAAAATTTTTCTCTAATACGAATATGACTTCCAACATCTGCATATACATACATTAATCTACTTGTTTAAAAAAATCTTTTCCCCCTTGTAGGAAATTGAAGTGTCAGAAGCATCAACAATAGCATTCTAGGGCACCTTTGCATGTTTTGCCAAAGATAATTAAACTGTCCTGCTTCAGCTTGCATTCTTAGTGACAATGTCTCACTTGATTTTCCACAGAAAAATGTTCTGACAAAAGGCTTGGAGGAGGGAGCATTCCCTTAGGTGTAACACTTGTCTCTGTCCCCATATACCTAGAAGAAAAACAGCAGAAACTATGAGGACCCTGGAGATGTATCTGGATATTTGTTTTACAGATTTCATATGCTGATGGCCAAAAAAATTCAAGTGGCTGCATATTTTTTAGGCATATATCTCAAATCTAAATCTGAAATCCTTCAGGTTTGCC
The DNA here is from genome assembly GCA_013397315.1 of Donacobius atricapilla. Taxonomy (NCBI): domain Eukaryota; kingdom Metazoa; phylum Chordata; class Aves; order Passeriformes; family Mimidae; genus Donacobius; species Donacobius atricapilla. Next base: position 23,911 of record WBMY01015888.1, read on the forward strand.
CTTGACCTTGAGCAGGGAGGCAGAAACATCTAAATTAAGTTCCTATTTTCTCATAACTCTGTGTTTTTCTTTATTTACCATTCATATCAAAATCAAGAAGATCATTTGACTTCATATTTTAGGCAATATCTTCTGATGCTGACATGTTGATATTCATGTGCTATCACCAGAAAAAAACCAATTTACTGAATATGAAAAACTACAAAATTAAAAAACCCCAAACCAAGGAAAGAAAGGGTAAATGAAGGTCTCATCCTGGAATTTTTATCCTGGAAAACTAACTTATCTTTATAATCCTTTTGAGATGTAGATACTGTTTTCTAAGGCTTTAAATCTGATAAACAACGTTCACAGTCTGCTGATGACATGAAACTGCTGACAGTCATTAAAATGCAGGAGAAGGAAAGATTTTGGATTCAATTAGACTGTTTTGCACACCCATATTTAAGTACAAGGGTGCATGCTGATTTGTAATACTTACACTTTGATTAAGGTTAAAAATAAACACTTAAACTCTTAATATATTTGGGTATAAACACATGGAATTCTTTATATATATATCTATAGGTAAAGACTATAAATATGCATATAAACCATTAATTACACAATTCTAAGTGGAATAAGAGGTTGTTATGTAATACTGGCCCTTCTTCTGACAGCTAATTGAATGATCCAAGAACTAAATTAACTGCTTGAGTGCACTGGGTATCAGAGATACTTTTTTATCCACATGGCTGTTGGATATTAAATAAAAATTGAAAATGTATTGATCAAATAATTTGACATACACCCAGGGGTTTTGCTTAGCCCCTTTTTATTTTCCTTTAAGATTGACTGCTCTGAGTGTGAGGAGTGTTGGGGTTTCTCCACTAATAAACTGTTTCCTAGCATTCCTTCGATAGATGCTGCCATTTCCACTGAGACAGTGTTAATTACCAGTGTTAAGTGAAATATGCTCTCATCCCAGAAATTGCAGCTACGGCAGCAGGAGGACAGCAAATACTCTGGAAGACCTCCATAATTAAGATCTTGGCTACTTTAAGCCCTACATGTCCCATGATATTGTCCAAAGTGCAGAGAGGCCTTAGCTTGATTGTCCAGCTGCACTGGAAACATGTGATGAGATTTGGCCTCATTTAAATTCTTTTGTAGCCACAGTCTACCTTGTACAACGTTAGGTTTGTCTGCAGCGAATTAAAATAACAAAAATGTTCAGCTTTAAATGTTCAGCTGGTATTTTGCAGAAAAATTCAGAATATGTAAGGTGGGGGGTTTTTTGGAAGGGAATCACTGACTATATTTAAGGAATTGTCAATATTCCCTGTTAATTCTACAGTAACTTTGCAGTTTATAATATAGCTCCTTATTCAATATATTTCCCCTTTCAGGAAAATACTGAGACATGTGGCCAGGTAGTGCCAATTTAAGCATAGCTGAAGGCATTTTCGCACTGTTCAGTGATAATACGTGGATTGAAGATGCAAACAGAACAACAGTGAGGAAAAAAAACACACATTGTGGTAAATTTTTGCACCTAAAATCAGTGCAGAATATTCTGAACTGAATATTTTGTTTAGTTTGATTTCACTGCTCTGAATTCAAGCTAAACAAAATCTCTGGGAAAACATGCATGTTATAAAACATTTGAAGGAGGCAGACTGCAAAGCAGCAATAAGGAATTAACACTTGATTTTAATTACAGCTACTTGAGTTTCACTTTGAACACTTCACCTTTTGCTCTCCCAGTCTATACAAAAAGAGTACTTGAATTTTGCTCATCATTAACTTGATTTTTGAAAAAAATGTGATTACCCTGGAACTTTTTTGTCTAGCATATAACAAAACAGGAATTTTGCACTCATGTTTGTAAAAGACAGTGTGTTAGATGAGCACAAAACAAATTCACATTTATCAATGGTTGTAAATATAGTTTATTGACAATATGTTCTCTGCATGATCCTCTAAAACCAGAGGCCAAAGGAAGCTGTTGCTGGTAAAGCTGAAATATATTTATGCAGAGCAAGGTCAGATGTTGCTGGCAGCCTATTTCTCCTCAGGTAATGTTGTCAGAAACCTAGAAAAGGTTGGAAACCGCTGACTGAAATAAAAACTTTTTTTTTTTTTTTAATGTTAGGTAAACTTCTGTATCTATCTCAGTATCCCTTCCAGCTAATGGGCAATCAAAGCAAAGAGAGTCAAAGTTTAAGATCTCAAACCCTAGTTACAAGACAAGTCTACTGAGTAAAGAGGATCCAGTTTTTTCATCATAACCTCGACCAGTATTTGCTGTCTGGTAGTACAGAAGTACAATCAGAATATTACAGAATTTATGACCGAAGGATGGTTGGTGAAATTCAAGGTAATGGTACACACCTGGTGTCTGTCAGAGACATCTGTTTGGTTGTGGCTGATCACATATAATAAAACACACTGCATGTGAAGGAAAAAAAATTCCCAAATTTTTAAGTCATTATACTGATATTTGGTATACAGGGAATTAGTATCTGTGGTTATTATGCAATTTCACCCCAAACTAAAATGCAGTCTGTTTTTTCTCCTTCACATCATAACCATATATTTGCCCCTTCATATGTAAATCAAGAAAAATATCTCATTTACACGGTTTAGCAAAGGTAGGTAAGCCTTTGGGCTGTCTCAGAAGAAACGGAAAGGGAAACCCGACTGATGTGATCACAACACCAAACAACAGGGTTGCCTCTAGTCTAATGTCATAGTCCCTGTAAATATTAAATTCCATAGCATATAGACACCCGTGCTGCTGTAGGGTACTGTTAAAGCCTTTTCACTACTGCTGACTCTAGTCAACAAATTTTCAAGTGCCCATAGATCACCTCATTAACATTCAGACATGGACTACAGACCTTTGGGAGATGGATAAACAGGAGCCACAGGATTAAAAGAAAAGTTTTGGATGACATGAATTACACAAGTTTTAGAACAGCAACTGAAGAGAACAGAGCTCATTTGAAATAAAAATATGGTAGTGTTCTCAGTATTGTGAAGGACCATATAAAAAAAACAGAACTAGTTTTTTTCTTTTTTTTCTCTTAATAACCTAGAACACAGAACTCTTATTTCCTCCCGCCCTAATAAAGAATATTAACTACACAGATACATCTACAGATGTATCTACATCTCTATCAGCTTTGGAAAGGCTGCTGTCATGTGTGCACGAATAACTAATCCATGCTAAGATTTTACATGGGATGCCCAACTATACAAAAAAAAATTAAGACAATCTAAGCCCTCACTAAGATATCATTAGCACATTAATGAAATAGTTGTCTGTTTAGCTTCCTGCCCTGTTTGCCATTTGTCTGCAACATTGTAGAGACCTCTCTGCTCTGCCCTTCTGCTCCACACATGGCTGCTCTGAGCCACTGCACAAACCCCTGTGAAAATGTGCCATGCTTGTCACTTTATTCTGACAGGACAAGTCAGATGAAGGGGAGAGAGAAAGCTATTATCCTTCTACACAGGAGACAAAGTGAAGAAATATTAAGTAGCTAATATGAAGTTTCACAAGAAAACTTTGGCTGGCAGACATTAAATACAGATCACAAAACCTTAATACTCTGTCTCCCTCACAGGGCTGCTGTCTCCACTGTTCCCCATAAGTTTGAAGATGCTCTGATGTTCTGTTCTTGCTAATGGAAATAACAAAAATAACATTAAAACACATTCAACAAATGTATTCCAGATTCAGTATGGTTCAGGCATGAAATCTGCTTCCAAAGGACTTTAGATCTGGATCCGATAAAGCTTTTATTCAATGATATAAGGACTAACAAGGAAAAAAAAAAAGGCTTTTGATACTAGAATAACTGATCTGTTCAAATCTGGTTGGTTTGGGTTTCCCC
>WBMY01015888.1:27796-53175 GCA_013397315.1 Donacobius atricapilla
CGGTGTGGGTGCTCCCCCCCCCCCCCCATTTGTATGGCTTCCCAGAGGTGGTATAATAAAGTCTCTGATCAAAGTAATTAAAGATTCTAATTAATAGGGGAAAACCACATTTATATATGGTATCACTCCAAATTTCAGTTAATTGCTCTAGACAAGAACTTACTCCAAATTCTCTTCCTGACAAACTGTAAAACTCATTACTAATTAGTCATTTTTTTTTCAAACATGATATACTGTTAGAAAAGTAGAATTATCATTATTCTAACATCATATAACAATCAAATTTTAAATGAAATAATGTGCATGTGGCAAATATTTCATACCTAGGAGTGAGTTTAGTTATCAGTAATGGTTGCCATTTTTTCAGATAATTCTTGAATGGAGAATCAGGATCCACTACTGGAAGTCACAATGCTGTTCCTTGAGAGTTGAAACAAATAATGAATAATTTGTATTTATACAGTTACTTTTATCATCACATTTATTTAATTATCATAAGGATCCTGGAAACATTCTAAACCTGTTCCCCAACAAAACAGGATCAGTTCTCTGCACCTGTGGACAAATTGCCTTTACAGGAAGTTTTTTGTAATTAAGACCTGCTCAGATATTCAGAGATCATCCTTTCCTGCTTAATAAAATGAACATGTGACATATGAAGATGAATTTGTCATTGTTTTTGTTTGAGTTTTTTTATCAAGAAAACTGATATTAATCCCCTGTCCCCCCTACATTGTCATACAATCTTTCTTCATTGATAAAATTTGAGGCAGACTAGCACAAATAACATTTTCTATCGCTGCTTATGCAATTCTAACAGAATCATTCTCATAACTTTGTTTCTGGGCCTGCAGTTAATCAAATCTGATTGAAGTCACATTATTTTCTAGCTGTGTAGTTTCTGAATGAAACACTGATTAATTGTGATCCATGATACGTTTTTTACTTCTGATTCATGTTCAGCCCAGGACACAATTCACTAGAAGCTGTTTCTAAGCAATGATTATAGGAGCCTGAGTAGATGTAAGGGATCTCTCTGCTCTTAAGCTCTCACAAACCATCTATCATATCTCTGACACCTGAATATTATTTGACAATCTGCTCCCAAGCGTGTGACTCTACCCTGATTAACAGACCACAACTAGTTTTCTGATCTCAGATAATCACTCTAAATCACCCTAAATTGCTCCACAGTCAGTAGTGAGAACAGGATATCACCTAAAATGAGATTAATCTACCACTGCCCCTTTTAGGTTAAAGGAGATTCTTTTGGTTGGTTTAGGCTTTGGTCTTGAAATTACATAAGATAATTCATTAGAGACTACATCTGTTCCACTGCTGTATCCATAGAGTAAATAGTGCCAACCATCTGGACTGTTAAATTTTTACAACAGTCCCTGTCACAGTATTGTCTGTGGGCAAATGACACGGTCCCAAATGGTTTCTGTAAAGATTATGGGCTATGATGGGCAAGGAACCATTCTTAATAAAAATCCTGCATGCAGCATGTCTTTTTCAGGTGGTTAAAATAATTTAGCAACATGGCTGTGGCCTGCCTATGCCAGCTGGCCCAGGGAATGGCTCCCAGCTCACTAGGATAGATGTAGCCTCAGCCTGCAGGTCAGTTCTAAAGAAGGACTTTAACAAGATCCCAGGCTGAGTGCCACAGCAATAACCTCTCTTGGGCTGTTCATGACACTCTTCCTCAGGCAGCTGAAGATGCTGTTGACCACCTTTGCCAGGAGATCACACTGCTGGCCCTTGGTCACTATTTTGACTATCATAATCCTCAAGTCCTTTTCTGAAAATCTTATAGGTTAGCCTCCAGCTTGCCCTGGTTCCTGGGATTACTCCTTTTTATTATTTCACTCCTATTTGCCAAATCCTCCAGCCTGTCAAGGGCCCTCTAAATAGCAGGAAGCCTTCCTGTGTATCGTCAGATCATCAGAGTTTTGTATCATTTGCAAAACTGCTGAGGTTTGTAATCAAGTTATTAATGAAGGTCTTAATGGCACTGGCTCCACTGTTGACCCCTCAAGTGCACTTCTAGTGACTAGATGCCAGCTGGATTAAATGCTGTTGCTCACAACCCTTTAAGCCCAGCAGCTGAGTTCATGTCACTTCCAAACCTGCATTTGAACAGCTTCTCTGCGTGATGATGTGGGAAACTGTCTAAAGCCTTGATACAGTGAAGAAAAAACATCAATTTCTCTCCCATCCTCCACCAACACAAATATATCAACTTAGGGAGCTTTCAGTTTGGTTAAGCATGATTTCCCTTTCATATATCTATGCTGACTACTGCAAATCACTTCTGCCAATGTCTTTTTCAAAGAAGTGCTACTGAGGCTGGCAGAACCCGACCTATCAGTGAGGACCTTGTAATTCCAAAGTAGCTATGCTATATGCCAATTATTATCAGGCAGCAAGCCAAAGAAGGTAAGCAGCAGATAAGGATAACAGGTAAATTATGAGCAAAAATTATAGGAAGGATTTTGTCATTAGAATTACAGCATTAGGAATACAGAGTATAGAGCATCTCCTGAGCATATATGGGCTGTCAGGCACCACTAGTTCTGCTTCTTATAGAGCAAATTGTTCTGATAAAAGGATGACACTGAAGTTTTTGTGCTGCAGTGAATGTTAGTTCTTACTCAGTACAGACTCTTCAGCAAGCAAAGGTGTCACACTGCTTAATTCCTCAGTCTCTCTTTGCTGCCTTACTACAGAGTGGGGTGACTTTGAGTGTAGCTAGATGTAAAACTACAGATGAAAGCTGGCCTTTCAACATACTCAGTAAGATACTTTGAGAGTTCACATATATTCAAGTTTAGGAATTCACATTACAAAAATTTTATGGAATACAACTTTGGGTAAATATAACATTCACATAAATTTTATTGTAAGGGCCTATTTTTTATCTTTTTTTTTTTTTTTTTTTTCTCACCTGGCTATCTTCATTCACAGTAGTTTGATATTTTGTCTTTAAATGTCGATTAAATAGTTTGGAAGTGGACTTGCTAAACCTCACAAACCTTCCTAAAGAGTCATCTAATTTTAAAGGGATGTCAGAGCTGCATAATGTGACACCCCAAACTACTTGAGGGGCACATGGTCGGGTGGTTCGAGGGACTCTTGTGTCTTCATATCTTTGGCTCTATTAAGCACCTACTTTCTCCCCAGTTTGTGCAGCTCCATTTCTGTACTGGAAATTTTCAACATGTGAAATTGCTGCTGCAATCCACGTTCTGCTTATGAAAATCTTGGTCAGGCCCTGCGCACAAGAACATTACCACAACATGATATGTGTCATACAGAACAGTGTGTAGGCATAGCAAATCATACTAAGAGTAAGTATCAGACCATATTTAAAATAGACTCAGAAACAAGGATGAAAGTGCCATTTTGATAGTGACCAATTTTTTGGAATGCGGTTCCATGGTACTTTGGATGTGTCAAGTTCACATACAACAAATAATTTTAAAATTCTGGCACTTACTTTCTCTGATGTCCAGAATTTTCAGAAAAAAAGAGGAGGAAGAAAAAAAGGCTTTACATGTCAGCAATTTTTGTTGTCTCATTCATTTCTCTGTTTCATTTAATATAGTCTTGCTGGCCTTTTAGACCTGATTTACTGCCCCGGCAATGTTCCTCAGGATAATGCTGTCAGGATGACGCTGTCAGCTAGGGAAAGAAAAAAAAAAAAAAAAGAGGCTGGGAGGTGAATGCAAACAAATCATATTTGATTACATGGCTTGTAAAATGTGAATGACCTTTTCCTTGAATTAATTGTATGGCTTGGAAAACAAAAGCAAAGGCATGTGTGGTAATGGGAAGGAGAAAAATGTTTTAAGTACAGATATAACTCATCAAATAGCCTATGTGTTGGTGACACCAGTTCACAATAAACACAGAAATACTGTTTAGAGATTCTGAAATAATTATGCAGGTTAGTGCAAGTTAGTTCTTAGCAGTTGCAGAACATCTGTGACACAGAACAAGAATTTGTACCTAACCAATTGTGACAACAAACCTGTCAGAAGACAAACTGACCCTGGAGAGGATATGAAAATATCTCTATATATGGATGCAGTTTTGAGATCATAGGCAAATAACAGCCTGTTGTCAGAGGATACAGAACAGTTTATCTTAAACTTCAGAATTTTTTAATCAATTATAATAGAACATCTGTCCTAAGATTTATTTATTCCCATGCTGGGGATGTGTTTTGTCCAGTAACAGGAAGCACCATCTCTTATATTTGCTTTACAATATTTAACTAAAGTAATTGGAAAATATTATCCACCATATGCTACATCATGTCAGTGAATTATAAAATGTACATAAGCACAGGCATGGAAATGATTAATAGTTAGCCCTGTTTCAATGAATACAGATTCTGGCATGGTAAAATAGAATGATATCAATGCTGCCTGGCTAGGATTCCTTGCAGCACTTGTACCAGTGGAGCAGGAGGATGTTATTAACACTTCAGAGGAGGAACCAAATTTCTCTGTTGGTAGTAGAGGCAATCTTTAAATAACATCTCCTTAATTACCAGCATATGTAAAACTAGCTCTTTATCTTGTGTTATACCCTTGGCCTTTGTTTCACACTGTTCAATTATTATCTACCACGCCTTCTGCACAGCAGTTTTGTAATCTGCTCCTTAATTTCAACATGACTGTTCTGCGGCATTTGACTCCAACTGGCCTCCAACTGATAAAATCTGCCTTCATGTCTGTGGGTCTTCACACTGTAACTCAGTGGCCCACCAGTCCTGTCTTTGTTAGGCATTTTCCTACATTCCTTTTCAATCCATTTGTAAAATGAGGCTTTGGGCAGCAACTAATGCCTGTGCTGTCTTTGGGCGGCATATAATGTGCATGCAGAGGGGTTTCATTCTCATTATATTTTGAGCTCCACTAATTAACCATATTTTTTCAGTTTAAGATTTATATATCTACTTTCTCATGGAGATAACCCAATTTGAATGTTGTGGGAGTGTCTAGCAGAAGTGCAGGCCTATCTAACAACATCCACTCCTAATCCCATGTGCTCTGAGGGCACATTGTTCCTGTGAGACTTGCTTTGTTAATGAAAACAAAAATACTTATTTAGTAAGGATATGAATCAGTCCTTACATATAAACATAGTTAGAAGGTATAGATTAAAATAAAAGAAAAATCTATCTGTAGAAAAGTAATGGTAGTCCACCATTTGCCCAACCCCAACTGGAAGCTGGAGCATCTGTCATGTCTTTTTAATGTGATATAAATTAATTTAGTTACTAAATTGGAAGTGAAGGAATCCAGCATAATGCAATTGTATTGTCAAATATCTACTTTGGCACTGCATATATAATGTAAAAAACCTGCATTGTGTCCTTTTCAGTATACTGGTTTGCAATGTTGTCTGTAGAAACGCATAACTGCTTTATCAGCATTTTTACAACACTTTTCTTTTTCTTTCACAGATTCATCAGAAGAAAAGAACAGAACAGAACACTGAGTTGGTGCTCTGTTCCTGCTATCCATGTCAAGCCAGGTACATTAGTTACCGTTTACCTAAGAAGCTTTTACAACCTTGTCTGCCCTAATAAAGTGAAACAAAAGACATTACCAGAGCTAACTGCAAAGACTGAGCAGTGGGGATGACATCTGGTCACTGCCTAATTTTCACGCAGCTGTACCAGCAATTTTTTTTGTTGCAGCTGACATTCTTTGTGTCAAGTTGCAGTGAAAAGCTAGCAGAAGGAGGTGGGAGACAAAAGGTGAGAAATAGCCAGACACAGATAGAGGAAAAACAGTTCCATTCTTCAGGATCCAAACAAGTAAAATGCTTCTATCTTGATTTAAACACACACACACAAATGAAACAGGAACCTTGCTTATTCCTCTTTTATAGAACCACAAATCAATATGCTCTTTCTAATTGCCCTAAAAATATTCTGTGTCATTTTGTTAGTTTGAGAGAATAAATTGCTGCAGAGCTCTCTGCCCTCTTACTTTTGTAGCTTGTTCTTTTATTTTTCCAGCTATGCTAACTTCAATTGATGTGAAATACGTGACTCTGAAAGTGACAGGGGATTAATTTCCTTAGTGATTGGCTTAAAGAGGCAAAAAACCAGGAGCACTGAGATTCAAAGCTAGCTCCCTGTTTCAGGGCACTACTTTTCCCTGTAGTACCAGAAGTATTTCTATGAGCCTTATTTCTTTTCCAAGAGAGCACAAAGAGGTCAGCAGAAATCAGTAGCAAATATTAAATTGCATTTCAAAACCTTAAGCTTCCTGTGCTAAAGATTCATCATTTCTATGGAAAAATTTGGTTCCTTGTGGCAGCATTATACATCACTCTGAATACTTCTGCAGCAAACTGCCAAAGGTATGGAACAAATGAAGCATTAAGGCTGCTGTATATTCACATCTTTTGCTATGGGGAAAATCAATGCTAACCATTCTTCTTTCAGAGGCCAGAAATTCCTCTGAAAATGCTTTCCCTGCAGGTCTCCTAAGACCATGCGATTGCTTATATCTTTGATAGATTTGGGAGCCATGCGTGCTTGTGCCAGTGGGGAGGAGAGGAGGCAATGCTGTATTTTCTAGGCTAGGTCCTAGCAGTGGGCTCATTGCTTCTGACCACACAAGGAACAGAGAAGAGCTGACCTGTGCTGCTATTTAGCAATGAACAAAAAGATATGACTATGTATTGTTGGAAAAGTTACAGGCTTTAACTCTCCCCACACACAAGCCCAGTCACCTCCCATATTGCATCTCAGGGATACAGAGATGGCTAAGAGGAGAACAGGAGGCAGGAGCTGACCCTGATGGGTTTGGATGATTGGATGTTTCAGCTATCATTTGCTTTCTTGTGATATCTAAGTAACATTTATCTTCGTATCCCTTTGGCAATCATGGAATGGGTAAATCCTATTCTTCCTACCCTGTGTGAACATGGGTTTGTACAAGCATATCGTCTTCTTCACTGGATCTTCGATGACTAAGCATGCCTTCATTTACATTTTACTTGTATTAGGGTGATGTGTGAATTTCTACTCTATCTAAATAAGATTATGAAATTGTGCAGGTCCAGAGAGACCATGTAGTTATAATAATGACATTAGTGTGCTCGGAGTGGGGACGGTATTATTTGTCCCTGTGGAAAAGAGATCATAATTGTGAAGCCTCTGTTTGATCTCTGGTTCTTGTTTTTTCTTCTTGCTTTCCTTTGCAAGACTAGAGGTGTCAATTTCAGAAACACAAAACATTTATTACTCTCTTGAAGTTTCTGGTGGAAACTGGCAAATTTACAAGTGATGAATTAACTAATTTTGGTATTCCACTGGAGACTACACTACTCAGCAGACCTTTTACAGTACTGAGAGAATTTCTGGCCATTTTGAATGAGGAAAAATTGGAGGAAACAATACAGGGAATAAAAGAATACTATATGGTCTATGTGTTTTTCATATATTTTGAGAAAAACATTAAAAAAATTGAATTGTGTCTCAGATCCTGGCCCTTCTGTTTTAATAATTTGGTCAGGGAGATGTTAACAACACTGCATATTAGGACTATAGACTTTATTGGAAAACAGCCTGTTTAAATTGATATTGCTGTTTTCCAAGAGTACAAGCATCTATTATTTCATTAATAAATGCTACTTCTCAGGTCATTATCACCATCTCTTCTTAATTACTGAGACTTGGTTCAGTCATGTTCCTTGCCTCTGTGCATGATCTTCATAAAAAGTAAATCCAGTCTTGTCAAATGCCGTCAGGACTTTGCCAACTTTCTGTCCTGTTCACATTCAGTCACACTCAGCTGTGAAGGATGATGATGATGATCTAGAAGATGGAAGGGTCTCCTCAGTGGCATCTATTATTGAGCTGCTGCGCTCCCTGGAGCGCATTTTCTTTTTCCCTGACTCACAAGAAGAGCCTTGGCCTGCTCCAGCCTCTCGATTCCTTGATCATAGATATGAGGAGGCATCATGGGTTTGTACCTTGTTATGAGAGATAGACAGTACTGACACCAGTGAGAACAGACAGTCACCTAAAAAGTCTGAGCACATGAAGAATTGCACAACAGATGCAAAGAATAATCTAAGAAGTTTCCAGTAACTGATTATAGCTGCCTTATTTTTTCTCTCTTCCCACTCTTCAGCTTGTAGCATAAGTATATCCATATTCCAGGCAAATAACAAACATTGTGAAAATAATTCAACTGGAAGAGACAACTTCTGAACATTTTTGGGTTTTGGGGTTGAGTTTGGGTTTTTGGGGGTTTTTTGGTGTTTTTTTGGTGGGTTTTTTGTTTGTTTGTTTTCCTCTTTTTTTTTGGTTGGCTGCTTGGTTGCTTGGTTGGTTTTTAGGGGTTTGTTTTATGGTTTTGGTTTGTTTGTTTTTTCGGTTTTGGTTTTGGTTTGTTTGTAGGTTTTGTTCTGTTTTGTGTTTCGTGGTTTTTGTTTTATTTGTTCTTTTGTTTTATTTTGTTTTCTTGTTCTTTTTTTTTTTTTTAATTAAAAGGTGTTACTAAGCTTTTTTCTGCCTGGCAGTCACTTGCAATGTTGTCATGCGTACATATTATTTACAGTACATTTTTTTCAAGAAAATTTTATATTGCTCTACAAATATACCTTAAGACACTGAGTGCTATTTGTCACAAATATGTGCTGTCAAGAAGGGCATCCCAACACAAGAGAACAGAAGCAGTTGCGCTAAATCTTTTGTGGTATATGTACATCCTGTCATTTTTTGTGGAAAAATGATAAGGGCACAAAAGTGCAGCAGTGGGAGACAGCGATGGACTGTCAGGGTGAAGATGCCGTGAAAGAATGGACGAGCTGCTTGTTTTCTGGAGTTCCTCCTGTGTGTGTTGTTATAGCAGATCAGCTGAACAAGGCTGACACTAAGATTGATATAACTTTCTGGCTGAGGAGCTTCTCTGAGAGTGGTTCCCAGTCTCTTTCAGGGGGAAGGTTGCAGTGAATTGTTCCACGTGTTAGGTGAGGTGTATATATGCTGTAATGGGGTCTGATGTGCATCTGCATGTTTCTCCAGGTTCATCTTATCAACGCCTTATTTCAGAATGCCATCATTTTACTTGCTCCTCAAAGTCCTAGAGAAGATTAAAGCAATGTAAGGCTGGTTGTTCCAGCATAAACTTGTTTTAAAAATGAGAATAATTTCCTCTGCCTTCAGTGTCGCTATTTATGTATCTAACATTAAATGTACGCTTGCTCATCTCAATCTTTCTGTGAGCATTCCTCAATTTTCACTGAAGCTAGTGTGCACTTTTACATTGCATTTGATAAAGCTTTGGATAAAGCCTTTCATATACATTCACAGGAAATTAATGTCTACTAATTGCAGAGCTTTCAAAGTACTGTAAAAGCTCATAGAACTCTTACCACTGATCTACTCTGAGTTCATTATCAGTCTCACTAAATCTGTTAAAAGCTTGATGCAAACAATATGTCAAACAATACAAATTTTACAATAAGCCTGTGGAATTAAGTCCAAATTTAGATTCCCTATCTCAGGGAGAAAGATAAACATATGTCTCAAATTGCCTTGAAAATTGGTGAAATTTAAACTGGGTCCCATTTGTCAAATCTGAAAAGAGACGAAATCTTATTAAGTTTTGATTTATATTCTGCTATTCAGTTCATCTTAGATTAGTTTGTCTGAGATAGAAAATTCACACTTTAACCTGATTTTGTTATCAGTGCAAGACCACAGGGCAGTCATTTTTTATGCTGATGTTAGTAAAAAAATTTGCAATGAAATATGTACAGAACATTGTGGTTAGGAATTTTTTTAAAAAACATTTTTTTATTGTTTCATTAATTAAATCAACCATTATTCATATATCTGCATGCAATAAAAATATTTTTTTAAGTTAACACAGATAATTATATTAATTAACTTAGTATTAGAGATTTTTAGGCCAAATTTTGCTTAAAGATAAATTGAAAAGCATTAATTGTAGATTGTAGTCTGTATTTTTCATCCTAACCACAACTTCTGTTACAAATAAAAATGTACTTGATTTGTTAAGCATTTATGTTGAACATTTTTAGTTTAAAGGATTCAGATGAGTCTTCTGTATATCTCCTGGGAAAACAAATTTTCTCTTTTATATAAATCAACTTTTATTTCAAGTTTCAAGATAGTAAAAAACATATTTTTCTCATAAAAGGAAATTTGATGAACACAAAGTAAGATAATTATTTTTCTTTTAAAACATATGTAGTAATATTTTTGTCCAGTTTGAATTTTTAGTTTATAACATCTTGGAAAAATCTAATTTGTCTAAGCTGTACAGCACTCCTGAAATCCCTTAAAATGTCAGCTTGTAGTATTGTGTTTCTGTGGTCAGTCTGAGCATCACATGAGGAAGCTGGAACTAGGTATAACATAACAGTGTAAAATAAGGCTGCAACAAATTTCTTACAATTTTTTTATCAAAAAAAAGTATTTATAATTTTTTCTTACATTTACAATTACAACATTATTAAAATTCCTTAATCTCATATTTTACTCCTTGAGTTTTCAAATATTTTTAATCAAGAGAAGGGGGGTTTTTTTATGTTTTGGTTATGAAACTGTAATGTTTACAAATATTATTAGCACATTTCTACTTGACTTGAAGAACTGTGAAATGATGAGAGTTTTTAATTACTTTGATTTATTTGAATCCATGTATCTGATTTCTATATCAGTCAGGTTCATGAACACAGAAATACACTGAAAATATTGAGAAAAACAACTGATAAAATCATAACCAAAAAGGAAACTAAAAAGGAGAGTTGACAAAGATATATATTGAAGTTTAGAGTTGCTTATACCTTGAAAAATGCCATGTATAATGGACAAGAATTCTGTTTGCTGGAAGAGATATAAGAGAAACCAAATACTTTATGCAAACATGCTACAAGCACGACTATTTTTTAATATTATATTAAATAGATGACAAGGAGATAATTAACTGATTGAAATACGCAAGTCAGTTCTGTGTAAGGGGAGCCAGCAAAAGACTCCTTAGAAAAAGGTGAATAATGTCAGACATTCTGTAGTAGGAAAATCCTGCAGAATGATCAGTGCTTACCAAGTAAGACCCAGTTATTCTGGCTTCACAACACACTTGGAAAGAGAACTACTAAAAGCCAAGAACTTTTTTAATAAGGTTAACCTGTTTCAGCAACATATTTTGTTTGCTGAATCTACAAATGTCTTCAGTCATGAATGAACCATTTCATGAATATTGCTGTTGTGAAATTTTAGTGTTTATGAAGTAATGCTAAAATGCAGGCAATTTGCTATTACAGGAACTTAAAATTTTATCTCAAAACGTTTAGATATATTTATCCTCTGACGAATGAAAAATAATATTTAATGGGAATAGGAAATCTGATAGATTTTTATAAATTCTAATACAGTTGGGTTTTTTTCACACGGTCATTTAAAGTAGGTTTTTAGCAACATTTCTTCATTGCTCTATGTAACAAAACTGGAGACAAACAACTACAGGTACCAGACAGCCCAATATGAAACTGTCCGTGTGTGAATCATTTCCCATCAAATGCTGCATCACCTGATCAATATTTCTGTCTTATTTTTTTCCCTGACAGTTGGAATATTTTGGCATCATGAATTTAGCTTTCAGCAATTGGTCTTTCTATTCAGACTCAGGTAAATATGTTCCACAGTGTGCATGCCACCACTGTGGCACACACATTGATCAGTCAGGTTTTTTATTCTAAAAGCAATAATTACAGCTTAAATATTGCAAAGCATAGCTCAGATGTTCTTGATAGATACTTACCTAGGACAAGCACTGGGTGTTCCATGCTAGTCACATCACCTTCACCTGTCATATAGTAGTCTTTTTTTTACATGTGAGCATAAATACCCATGTAAGAACTTGTGCATCTGAAGAACTGTGCAAATTTCAGGAAAAAAATGGGTAATTATTCCCAGAGAACATCAGTGTAACACAGAGGTAATGATTTTACAATCCATATTTTACCCATCAGAGTAAGCAGAGGGGCCATAAAACTCCTTTGTCACTGGCTTGTCCTTCAGTCAGTGTTTATTGTTGAAAAGAGCATGGACTGAAATGCCTTTATATTTCTTGACACATTTCCTGAATGTTATATCTCATATAGATTATAGATATAGATACTCTAATCACAGTATAATGATTTGGGAAAAATATAATGGTTTCAATCTGAGACATTCAGTAAGCTATTTAAGATGGTAAGGCGTACAGTCAACTGAAAAAAATTGGATGTTTCATGCACTAACAAGGACTTGGAAAACCATGGTGACGGAACAGAGTAAATAAGGCTTAGACAGAAACTTAATTTTTACTTTATTTCAGTAGTATAAATAGTTAGAATCTTAAAATGCCAGCATGCTAAAATGAATTTGATATGTTTATAAGCTATACTGTGAAGTAGGTTTTATAGGTAGGGTTTAAATATTTTGGCTCTGCAAAGTGGCTTAAAAAAGCCACATATGTCAGGTAAGGTACCATAAATTTACACCTTGACTATATAAGCATATGCATTCCTTTATGTGTACAAACTCTTGGTGGAATTTCTTAACCAGTGAAGCACAGAGTTGCATAATTTCCTTGATCTTTTTTCAGTCTTCTGCAATTTGGAATCAATGTTAATTTAAATTAACATCTAGTTTTCCTTCTGATATTTGATATTCATGACACATTTTGTAATTTCTGTATGAATTGTGTGAACTCTTATGACACAAACATTGCACATTTTAGTGTAGAAAACTTGGAATAAAGGAATGGATAGCTTCAAATTTTGCATTCGAGTATTAAAGTCAGCTTCTACATAGTAAGTTAATGGACTGCTGCTGTAAAAACATTTTATATGCTTTGTTTGTTTCAATAAACTAGAGAAATGGCCTAGCCATTGCATTTGATTTCTTATTAACCTAATACATAAGCTCTGAATAAATATGTAGATCCCATAAAATACAATAATTAACTTCTTTACACATGACAGTTTTATAAAATGCTTATTTATATCATAAAAATTGGATAACCATTCTAGCAGGGACTGTCATAAATGTGCTAACCAAAATGCAAAATAGGTAATCCAAGAGAAATGTGCTAAACAGGGAACCTACTTGTTTAGTCTCCTTCCAGGAGACTGGAAAAGATAGATTTGACAGTCAAAAGATACACAGTTACACGAAATGAGTGACATACCATTACTGGTTTTGTTACATCATAATTACACCATGTGCCCCAGGAAGAAAAATCTAAAAAATTAAAATTGCCATGATATTAGCAAGAAAAGAGATAATGTAAGATTACCAAGTCATTAGAGAAATATTAAACAGAGAGAAAAACTTTGAAAACCTACAAAATAAATGTAAGACTTCTGGAAAACATAACTCAAGCATGTGAAATATTACTAAGGAGACAAAAAATGGAAAAATAGCTTAAAAAAAGCAGATACGATAGTGAGGGGAAATAAAGTCAACAAATTAATGAAGCAAATTATGCAGCCTACAAATTTAATATTAAAAGTAACAAACATCAAAACCTTCATAACTGACAAAGAAAATGATGGTTGTCATCAAAATGAATAGGACAGTATGTTTACACTTGTGATTAATGCATAAAATGGGTATTTTTTCAAGGGATTCTGAAAAGTTCAGCATAATCTTCCCATTGTTTTCCAAATCTATTTGTCTGCAAAGAATGATACATTACAAAGGTAACTGAAAATTCTACTCAGAAGTTGAATTAACCTCCTACCAATAAGTGTAACAAATTTCTAAAGGTGACTAAAATGTGACTGCACACATCATTTCTAAAACAATGTTTGAAAGGAAGAGAAAGTGGGAACTAGAGGGGTTTTAAATGTCTAATTGCTGAAGTAAAATACTAGCCAAACTGCAGTTGTTGTCACAGCAGAGCTTTGCTGGCAGATCATTGTCCACAGTGGAAGAATCCAAACATAAGAAATAAAAAGTATGAAGTTTCAAAATGGAAAGATTATGTATTTTGAATCATATAGAAAGCTTGGGACTAAATTGCTAGTCATCATTAACTGTACTTTGATGCTTGATGCAACTCACTAGATCATTTTAGGGCAGGATAGCAGGCAACTAGAGAAGGAAGTACAGATTTTCTTTATCAATATAAACGACAGCAGAGAGCTCATATGTTGTATGTGTGTATGAATGGCATACAAAGGCTTTCCACATAACTTGCATCCTGGCTTGAAACAGATGTAAAATACGAAGTATCCCATTGCATGTTCCTCATGCCCCACACACACTGGTCTCCACAAAGGACTGCTTCCCTGACCAGGAACCAAACTGGGCCACAGCAGTGAGAGTGCCAAATCCTAGCTAGACCACTGGGGAAAATGAAGATTTAATTAAAATTAGTTACATTATAATATTTTAATTAGATTTGAATAGACTATTCATTTATCAGTCTCTCAGAGAGTGATTGATCTCACCTGAAATTAACTATCTAAAGTTTGTCTAAATTAGGCATTTTAGTTCCCTTAATAGTCCTTGGAGACAGGGAATTCTTCTCACCCTGCTAAAATACATATCTTCATATGATATGAGTTAATCACCTGATTTACCTGTGTCTTTACCAATTACTGTCTAGGTGATCAGGTTAGACTAGTTGTCTTACATCTAAATGTCCAGAGGTATATTAAATTATTCTTACTCTTGGGGTTGATTTAATTTGTTTTAAGATTGGTATCTAATGGGTGTATGCATCACTCCTGTCAGACAAGGGTGTGCTAGAGGTGCCTGGGGAAATCCCTTAGAATTCTGGGAGGTTAAATCCTACTGAACACCTATTTTTAGGCAGCTAAATTCCATAATAATGCAAAAATAGGTTTTAGCTCGCACAACTGGAGCGCTGTTCTGGATGGCTACAAACTCTTCAAAAGGAGAGAGAGATTGTGGGAGAGAATTAGGGTGTGTTTCAATAATCTAGAGTTTAATGTTGTTGAAGAATAGAATTGAGTGTATATGGATAAGAATCAAGGACAATGAAGCAGGTCCTGCTTGACCATGAAGTGAAGGAGGCTGTAGTGAGATAGGGATCAGTCTCTTCTCCCACATAACAAGTGACAGGATGAGAGGAATTGGCCTCAAATTGCACCAGGGGAGGTTTCATTTAGGTATTAGGAAATATTTCTTCATTCCAAGGCTGGCTAAGTATTGGAAGAGCTTAACCCAGAGAAATGGTAGCGTCTTGGTCCCTGGAAGTGTTCAAAAAATGTGTTGATTTGGCACTTAGGGACATGGTTAAATTGTGAATGTGGTGGATTGGCAGTTGGACTTGATGACCTTAAAGATGTTTTCCAACCTTAACTATTCTAAGGTTCTATGTGGCACTTGGTTTAGTGGTAGATGGGGCAATGATCTGTTAGGCTCACGGGTCTTATAGGCCTTTTTCCAATCAAAATTAATCTATGATATCTTTATTTCATAAAGTTAACAGGTTTTGTTTTAATTTCACCTATAGCTTTTCCATATGTGTTTTTCATTAGCAAAGCCAAACCCAGCTGTAATTTAGACCCAGTGTATCTGAGGAATTCAGACATATTTCAGTGGAAGCTGAATCAAGCTCTCAATTGAGATTTTCTGTGATATCAGTTCAGCCCTTCAGACAGAATTTGTATGGATCTAAAACAGTTATCTTTTCGGAAATGTCTCAACTCTTATAACACAAGTGCTAAGCTTATAAAAGGAATCTTTTCAATCTCCATGTGCTGTTACGAATACATCTGTACTTGCAATATGTACTCAAGACAATTCAGGGGCCATGTGGAACTCTTGATTCTCTATGTACATTTGTGACCAGGAATGGTCAAAAACATTATTCATTTCCCTTCTGAATTTTAAGCACTATTATAGGAGTGATGACTGTAAAAAATAGATAACCAATATTTTCCCTCCCTCCCATCAGTCAACATGCCCTTTCGAGAATGAGTTTTACCAGTGATTGAATATATTTTCTCAAATGGAGCATTTTGTCTATTTCTCGCATGCGGATTAAAGAAAATTATAAACATTTTACAAGTAACACTAATCCCATACAGATTTGTTTGAGCTGTATTTCAGTAATTTAGTCTTAGTTTAATAAATGTGCAACCATTAGTATATTGCAAAGGTCACCAATCTATCATTAATGCATTGAATGATTTAAACACTTGCTCTTTTACATTATGACATACACGAAAACTTCTTTTTGATTTAAGAAACTGCTTCTGAATACAGCAGTTGTTCATTCTTTTTTTTAAAAATTTTAATTCTACCATGCTTTGTGTTGCAAGAGGGGAAAAGAAGCTGAAAAATATTACAGGCCAAATTCAAGCTATATAAATAACTGATCTACAAAGAATTTAAACTAGTTTCATTTGGAAAAATGTTCCTTTGTATATTTTGTATAAAATCACAGGCATGCTTCCAAGATATGCACAGAGATATATGTAGTTCATTAGAAGTATTTTTTTTCTTAACAAGCATGAGAATTTAAATTAGCAAAGTTGTTTGGTTTTAATCCTTCAGTTCTAGATATGTAATCGATATTCAGAATATTTTTGATTAAAGGCATATGGGAATGAATCAATTTTACAAGTACAACACAAAGCATATATAGTTTACAGCTGAAAATATACTGTGAGGAGCTCAATAGGGAACAATGCACTGCTCTGGAGAGGCAACATGATGCTAAACGGCTTTTTCAGTGTTTCCTTTCTTGGACATATGAATGCTGAAACAAACTGAGCTATTTAATTTATCTATCTACAAAACAAAACTGGGGAGATACAAGAAGATATATTTAGGTTGTGCAATAGTGACTACTGCAAGGCCTCACTAATTCACAGAAACTCCAAGGGGAAAGTCATCTAAGTAGACTAGAAACTTTCCATAAATAGAGAATTATTTCAACAGGATTCAAAAGAGATTTAGCAACTACAGTACTCGGATTTAAGCACCTTCTCTAATGTTGTAAGAGAGAACAGGGATTCATCTTCTTTCAGAAACATGAGATGGGGGTTTGAGTCCTAGTAGGCTCAACACAGGGATGAAGCAGCACCTTTGACAATCTTTAATCATTGAGTATATTGGACAAAATGTATCACCTTCATTCCAGTCATGTGTGTAGAGACTGTTAGGTATGGAAGCTCTAAGAGCTTTCTTCACTGAGTGTGTCAGCAGATTTGGGCAGAAATTATACTGGTGTTTGTAACCAGTGGGTTGTATCTGGTGGGCATGAAGCTGATGCACACCATGAGAGAAAATAGCTTATATCATTTCTACGTAATATTCTGGAAACTGGAGACCTGCTGCTGCTGCTTTGAGAATTGACTGGTAGCTAAAAATGATTTTGTGAATCTAAATTATGCATAGGGGAGTAAAAAATGACAGCTGAAAAATTCAAGATAATGTTGTGAATCTAATTTCCCAAACACTAATTTGATGGTGACCCCAAATATTTTGAATTCCATTATTTTTATACAGTTCAAGATACCAAGAACAAATGAATGCAGTCTGACCAGAAAATTTTCAGTAATGTCTTGTTAGTAGAACTAACTGCATTGAACAAAATTTAGACATTTAATTTTGAACTGAATTCCACCATTAAAGTCTGACATTGAACATAAGTGTAAACGACAGTATTCACATATCACCTTGCAGATGTTATCTTTTCTTTTTAAAGAACAATGTGGCTATAACCCTTCAGGGATTTTTCCCCTTAGGTCTCTGAAGACTGAACTTATCCAATGGAAACTACAACAGATGTATCAGATAAAAATATTAAGCATGAAATTCAAAAGATATGTCTATGAAAAGAAGAAAATCACATATAAATGCCTGTGCTCATTAATGTCTGATGTAAAAAGTAAGAGTGAATGAAGTGATGATTCAGCTAAATTTAGACCACATTTTTTACACCAGCATAAATTCTAAAAAGCATTCATTGACCTAAATGCATGTGAGCATATCAGTTATTCACTGGGGATTGCACTGCAGTTTTTTTTTCTGTCTCTGAATTCTGAAGCACTGCATAAATTTAAAAAAAAAAAAAAAGTGCTGAAGGATTTTTGAATTAAGACTGTCTTAAAAACAAGTTGATTGATTTTTCAGGCTTGCAAGATAAAATAAGACTTCCTTTCCATCGTAGCCAAGGTTTGCTGTTATTGCATAATTAGTGTGTAAGGAAAAGAGAGCTTCAAGAGGATCTACAGCAGTCATGAGAAGACTGTTTTGATATATGGCAGTCATTTGTGCTGCTATCTTCTGCTTGACTGTGTAAATTCATACATTATTCCACCCTTTCATGTTGAAATTATGCAGTCACAGTCTTGCATTTTTATTGTATTTCATCAGACCTATGAAAAATTTTAGAAGGGGCATGAACAATTTTTTTTTTACTTTCTGAAGTAATTAATTTTCATTCTATCATTCTATCTTCCTTGATACAAAGGAGATATAAGTATTTTACAGACATAGAAGCATTTAATTTTCATTTTAATTGTAAAATAAGTTATTCATATAGGAGATTGTATTGATAAATAGAAGTAACATGAATTAAACTCAAAATTGAAGATGCATGAGTTTTAAAATTTCTGAAGATTTTGAAGAGACCACGAATGAAAGCTGTGATTATCAGAATACCTTTCTACATTGACACTTTCATATGACCAAGATTTTCAAAATGTCTTCAATATTTTAAGACATAGAGTTCTTGGAAAATTGTGCATAAAAAGTAAAATAAAGTTCCTCATGTGAACAACAGCTTGGTTTTGTTCCCTTTAATAAAACATATATATTTTTTATTTAAATGTATTTGTGATGACAGATGAGACCAGCTATTCTCATTAGGTTATGTTAAAAAAGCTAAACACAGTGGAAAAAAAGACTCAGCAAGCATCCAAGGAATGATAGAAGGCCAAGGCACCCAGCCAGTAACCTCATAAATGAATATGGAGCACACTAAATCAGATATCTTAAGATAGATAGAAGAAGAACAATTAGACCATTATCCCTTGTCCTACCTGCCAAGACAACTCAAGGAAAGATTGAATTTGTGTTCCTGGAATACCATACAAACTGAGGGGGAGGATTTTCCAAAGGGGTGCAGTACTTACGTTGAAATGCAGGGAAAAGAGGGTTTTGAAGGAGAACAGAGAGAATCTGAAGATGGTATAAAACTGTGGAATGTCTACAAGGGGACTGTAAGTACACGTGAAACATTTAGAGGAAGGAACAAAAGTAGAGGAAGAGAGGGATCAAGATGGCTCAGCCAGAAAAAGGTGGAATAAAAAGGAAAAGTAGGCGTAAGCCTGGTAAATCAGATGATTGATTATCACAGCCTGTTGTAACTTCATATTAAACACATTCTAATTTTCTGTTTGGGTAACTATGAGCCTCTGGGTGAAAATTGCTCTTGAACTTCAGATTAGACCAGTATTAGGTAGGCAGAGATCCATACAGGGAAATTGTCGCGGTGCCTTCGGAGAGGGTCTCTCCGCTCGCCCGGGCTAGCCCTGGCACTGGCGAAGGGAGGCAGGTACGGTTCTGACTACGNAGCTACAGGAAACACCTAGGCTGCAGTCTGTGTGTGGGCATGGGCCAGGGATATTGGATGGATTTAAAATG
Organism: Donacobius atricapilla; assembly: GCA_013397315.1. NCBI lineage: Eukaryota > Metazoa > Chordata > Aves > Passeriformes > Mimidae > Donacobius > Donacobius atricapilla. The sequence continues at coordinate 47,481 of WBMY01015888.1, forward strand.
TGTGTTAGGATTCAAGAAACCCAATGTACGTTAGGATTCATGATGTGTGTTTGTGAATCCAGAATGAGGGTGTGTATATACCCTGACTCCAATCCCAGCTGTCCTGGAAGAAGAAGCAGGCAAGGTTATTTCTGATCTTCATGTCAGTGTGAGTGCTGTGGGTGTTTGTGTGGGTGCTGAAACCTCTCTCTGTGCTGCTCTGTGTGCTTGGACATGCTTTCATGTGTGTGTGCAAATGCACCAGCTGGAAATACATGCTCAGCCCCACTGTGGCAGAGAGACTGTGGACCTACAGCAGCTTCCTTTCTCTCTCACTGCAAGGAGAGGGACGCTGGAATAATTCATATAACCCTATAATTACAAAGTATGACTAAACACCATATATTGCCAGTTTGTTTCCACAAGGTGCTGTGCAGATGCAACTCCACAAGCTCATTCTTAAGTACAACATTTAAATCCTCCTAGTAAGGAAATGAAAGCATTAACTGAAAGTCAGTTTGGCTCAAAGTGAACTTATTATTCTTTTCCATTTTTGAGAAGAGTACGATAAGAAACTTAGTGAAGCCCTACATTTCATTGTCAAAAGTGTTGGCACTGAGCAGGCATTGAAGCAATGAGATGTTGGTCATGTGGCTCTCATAATCACCAGGGCGACATTGTGTGTTGGTTACTCAGATGAATAGCACAATCTGTTGCACAGCAGAGGACCTGAGAGGCAGCTCGTGTAAGAGAATGTGTTCCCCTGCAGATATTTCTTGTGATGGCTCTCCATTTTATTTTTTAAATCATGGTCCTTCTTCATGCTGCTAAGAGGTTGGAGATTAAAATGATGAGGGTGTTCCTATCATTGCATCTCTGAAACAAGATTGCAGAGGGATAATTTGTGCACAGATTGACCAGACAGAATGAACGTTGCTATTTCATCGCACATCTGCTACTGCCTCAAAAAAAAGAATATCTAAGCAGCTCACACCACTGAGTTAAAGGCTCTAAATTCTTTATAAGAAGTCTGTCATTAAAGCAGTCTTATACCATCCCTGCTTAACTGGGGGGACCAGATGGGATGATATATGTTTCAGATCACAGAATGACTAGGTTGGAAAAGACCGTCAAGTTCATCAAGTCCAACCCAGCCCTGACACCTCAACAGAACCATGGCAACTAGTGCCACATACAGTCTTTTTTAAACACATCCAGGGATGGTGGCTCCACCACCTCCCAAGGCATACAAGGAAGATATTCCCAGCACGTGTGGTGCTGCCAGAATTAAAAGTGTGTGTCATTCCTGCAGTTACACTGTTGACAGAACACTGACACTCTTGCTAGTGGCATAGCAGAATGTGCTCTTGGAATTAACTTATTGACAGAAATCTATCCATTAAAAACAGTAACAGCAATATGTCATAGAATGGTGTGGTGCTGACAGTCTATTTGAGCTTTAACTGAGATAAGAGGTCCATAAAACTCTGTAGTGTACATACTTAGCGTGTTAGAAGGAGCCATGGAAGGCAATCCTATACCTTAGATCTATTTACCTATTCGTGTTCCTTCTGTTGTCTGGGAGAAGTTGCTCTTCTAAGAATTTAGTGTGAATTTTTTCTACTTCATCCCTCAAACTACAGGCCACATGTTATTTATTTTCTTTCCTCAAAATTCATCTTCTCTACCTGGCTTTTAATACAACTCCTGCAAACCTGGAAATAAACTGTTGATCATTCTGAGTTAGTAGATTTTAGGGTGGATTATTAAACATTTAGCAATTGGGGTTTTTCCCTCAGACTTTAACACTCCATCGGATTCTTTCACCTGTATTTCCCACTTCATGAAATTATGATTTTGAGACTCCTCAGAATTATGTTATCAGGCCTCTAATAGCCCGCTCTGATTTGTCCTTTTTTCTGCTTTCTTAACCAATTTTTTTTTTCATTTGCAGGTTTCTTCCCTTGCTTCAACACTAGTGCAGCTATTACTGTAGCAAAATAATGGAGGCGAATTCTAAGGACGCAATTATATATTCTCTAGGATCACATTAGCATGAGAAAAACTTCAGTAGTTCACACGGTCCTTTAAATAATGCTTTAGGACAGGACTGAGCAAGGCAGGAGGAAAATCAGTTGTGTGTTATAGAGAATCAAGCATTTTGTTCATGTAGAGTAAATACCAGTTGTAGGTTTGTTTTCTGAATACAGTCACAGAATAGAAAGGCCATAAAAGCCGAGGGAGTAAGTAGAGGCACAGGTCTTTTACGATTCTAAACCCTGTTCATGGATCACAAAGCAGCTGCAAGGGCGGGCTGGAAGTATAAAGCAGGTCTATCACTGCACTAAGATCCAAGACAGGATTTTTGTTTCATTCCCATGCATCCTTTGGCTATTTGGGTCACCAAGACAAACATCTATGAGCCCAGTTGCAGATACCCATGAAGTCCTATGAAATGTTTTGCTGAACAAAAGCTTCTGTAAGCAAAACAGGAGTCAGTATTGAGAATACAGCACAGCACCAGAACAGAAGAATGAGGACTAGAAAAGAAAAATACCAAAGGATGCTCACTTATATTCAAGACACTTTGAAATGAACTAAGATTAAAAGCTGTGCAGTAATTCACCACGGACAGAATGAAAGATTTAAATTTAAAAATAAAATTAGTAATGCTCTGCAATAACTCCATGCCTCAGCATTTAATCTTGTAAATATGCTTCTTCTCTCAGATAACAGCAACGTAAATTATATACTACAGTTGGTAGCAGCAAAGGGACTCTTTATTCTCTCAGGTCAGTGGGAGTTTCAATACTTTCATGTAAACCTAAATCAGAATCTTGAGTGTTCTAGGACAAATTTGGTGCATCATTTTGGCCATGTATTAATTTCTATAAAGAAAAAGCCTTGAACAAAAAGAGAAATCAAGTTAAAGTTAACCAAAAATTACTCTTTCTGTTGCTAAAAACATGAATCCTGGTAGAATTTTTGCACTATCATGACTTGCAACTTGCCAGGTTTAACTGAAAAACCCTATCCACCAAGAGTTTAAAAGGTAGAATATTAGACTTAATGTAATTGAAAACATATGCTCTTAGTTCTTCACTATTACCTTTCAAGGTACTGACTTTGAAGACAAACAAAGAATACCACTCCATCAAATATCCTTTACCTTCCTAATGCCTCCCACATGCAAATGAGTGACATCAGGGTAATACTTATCTGTTGTTAATACATGCACAAAAAAAAAAAAAATCAGAATCTGAGATACATTGTGGATACACTGGATGTTGAAAAACTACATCTCATTCTGTAAAAATATTGTTTGTATTTCACTACACAAGTTTACTGACATGATAGTGAGCTTGACTAAATCTAGAACAGGTTGAACTCATCAGGATTTTTAGGTGCGTGCATGTACATCTCAAGTCAGTTTTTGATCAAAAAGGTGAAGTGGGGAACAACCAAGTATCAATAGCTGGTAAAAGGCTCCACCCTTCTTCTCCATCCAGAAAAAGTCAAGGAGTTTGGAGAATCATGGTGTTGATATGCAAGAGTCTTGGTAACCAAATCGTGACTCACACAGTCCTTCTCATCTCCCACACAGACTTGGGTTTTCAAGCAATTTTCACTACAATAAGAGACAGTCAGAGAAAAAGTAAAAAAAGTCAGAGATAAGTAAGTCAGATCTCTCTCGAGGGAAGAAAACACTGAAACAGATCAAGAAAAATGTAACATTTTTCCCCCTAGCTTACTCTGAGGATATGCAAGACAGCTAAAACCTTTATCAACCTGCATTGACATTGCTAACTCCACAGCTGGATTTTATAGCAGGGAATAATTCTGAAAGCCACAATGTGCATCCAAATTAAGCACCCAGCGCAGGGAAGAATGTCATCCTTCTCTGATGAAAAGTTCAATTTTCTAGAACAAAGCACACTTTCATCCACATTTCCTTGGCCTAGTGAGAGTAAGAGAGAAAAATAGATGGCAAAGAGTAGTTAGGCTTCTTAAAGAACGACGGGCAGGAAGTTAGATGCTGATAGTGAGAGCAGAACTAGAGGCAATACAGACATGGTAACAAAACTAATCCTCATTACATGGCCTAACTGTGACAGGAAAGGGGAAAAAGGGTACTGTGAAAATTAATTTCATGATTAATGGGATTCAGTATCCATTCTGCTTTTGTTCTATTTGCACTGATTAATGCTATCAAATCTTCCTCTTCAAACCCTGTGCCTAGATTCTCCCTGTGCACAGTTAAATTATAGAAGGGCCCATGCTCACTTTAGTCCTGTGTCTTGCAGCATGGTACAAACAATAAAGGAAACCTATCGCTATAGGTTACTTCATTGGTATTTTAATTGCAGTAATATACTTCTGCTGTCATAAAATTTTAGATACAATTTAAACTCGGTGGAGCTGTGAGACATAAACTTGATAAAGGGGGAGATTTATAAGTAAATTCAGCACTGAACTGGAGGATTAATGCAAAATGAAGCATTCTGGTTTCAACATTAATCTCTGGAATGGCATTAATAATGTTATAGATGAAAAAAATATATTTTATATTATAATCAAAACTTCATTAGCATTTCAATAAACTGAAAGTTGGTGCTTAGAACAGCAGCAAAACTAATCATTTTTAAAGTCCACAGTAGGTCTGCAGGCGACTTGGTTCATTTATTCTAAATGTGCATTTTAATGGTCCATTTTGCCTTTGGAAAAACAAAAACTTTGACAATTTCAAGATTAATCTTTGCAATTGAGGGTGTTGTAAATATGGGAAAAAAATGAAACAGCATAAAATGTCCATCTCCCTCTTCTCCTCCTCCACCCCCAACCCCCCCCTGCCAGGACCTACACGTGAAAATAGGACCCTATTTTATTTATAAGGTAAAGTGCCTGTACATATTTGAGAACAAAGACAAAAGGAGAGAATCCTGATTGATAAATCGCTCAAATACGAGGTCCAGCATTACTGGGTTATTTTTTAGTGTGTGTTGGACTGACCCTGGTTGGACGGCAGCTGTCCACTGAAGCTGCTTTGTCACTGCCCTCCTCAGCTGGGCAGGGGAGAGAAGATGTAACTGAAGGCCCATGGGTAGAGTTAAGGGCAGGGAGAGATCACTCAGCAGTGACTGTCATGGGCAAAACAGACTTGCCTTTACAATATTTAAAAACTGATTGCCATGTTTACTCAGTTTTAGTTACACTTTTCATTCTCCAAATCACCAACTCATAAATCAATCAAGGTTTTATCAACAACAAAAAAATCTGCTATTGAATATTGAAGTCCAAACAGATTTACCTTTAGATTTAGCAGAGAGAAACAGACATTTCTGTTGATGACTGATCTAGTCTAACAGATTTCTCAAATGAGAAAAAAAACACTCCTGGTGTAACTCAGACAGCACAGTATTGATAACCACACAGAGAAAGTCCTCTTTATAAGGTGGTTCCTACCCTGAGATAATCATCTTTCCTCTCTCACCTGGCTGGAGATATCCACACTAAGGCCCTTCATTAGATATTTGCCCTCCTCTATGAGTGTCTGGAAATCCTCTTGCATAATGTCCCTGTGAGTTCCTGTGTGCTTCCCTTCCATCCCTTGTTAATGCAGAGGGTTCTTGCGGAGACATGAGAGATTTCCAACAGCAGAACACCCAAAGGAATGCACTGATGGGAAAAAGGGGGGGAAATGGTGGGGGAAAATGGT
>WBMY01015888.1:53182-70554 GCA_013397315.1 Donacobius atricapilla
GTGGGGGGGGAAAGGGGGTAGGAATTTGGGGGGAAAGGGCTGCATACAACTCCCATGAATGCTTGACTGAGAAAGAAAAAGGCTCACCAGGACTCATTCAGGTAATATCCCCAGTCAGGAAACTGTTGGAGGATGTGATTTGAGTCAGAGGCCTGATTACATACTGAAGTTCATCAGATTAAGGCTAGCATGTTTCAGATTGAGTTGTTTTTTCCTAGATTAAGTGTTCTTTATGGAAAATATGAAAATGCTATGGATCAGGAGATCATTTACAGAACAAAATGCATTTAGGACACCTCCGGTCTCCAGTGTGATCAGAGTGAGAGGATTATGCTGAAAGACATCTCTATCACTCAGCTGTGTAAGGAATCCTCCTCTCCCCACTGCTTTCTTCTATATTTTTCTTGTCACCCCTATAACTCATAACACATATTACTAAATTAAAATAAAATTAATAACATTTATTCAATTTTTTTATGCTTCTCCCTTTGTCGGCTGTACATAAAGTCTGTTAATCTGATTTATGTTCCTCCTCTTTTTCCTAGGTTTTTATCATTTGTAGTTTCCCCCAAGCCAGAGAAGTCACTTTAAAAAGTGGTAGGGATTGAGTCCTAGTTTATTTATGTGGAAGAAATTAAAAATGTTTCCATTTTTCTCTTGCAGCTCTATGAACCCCTGAAGAGACACATCATTCAAGTTACTAGTTTTCAGTAAACAAGCAGCTGGATTCTGTTATACTTATTCCTTCCTGATAATTCAGTCTCATCTACTATAACAATGCAGAAGTAAAATAAAATCTTGAGTAGTATATTTTTAACAGAAAATCTCATGCAAGAGACCTCTGAGACCATGGTTAGTGTCAACTTTACAGAATTTTCTAGGATTTGGTTATGGAAATATCCACATTATTTATAGAAAATGATCCTGATTTACAAAAGCAGACCTTCTGGATGTTGAATGTTTTCATACATCTTATTTGCAATGAACAGATTTTTCTTCTGGAAATTTCTAGGAAAAAGTTTTTTTTTTTTTAATTTCCTATGCCTGCTTAAAGAAAAATAAAAAAGGAAAAAAAAAAAAGGACAGGGAGCAAGAGAGAAATAAAAGCTGTCTTGTGCTTGTATGTCTGAACCTTGCTTCAGACAAGAGACTTCAACCTTTGAGGAGTGAGCCGAAGTGATTGACTGTTGACTGCGAGGGGAAGACCCCAATTAGTCCCAGCAGCTTGACAAGTTACTGCCTTCACCCAGACCTTGTGGAAATCACCTCCCTGCCCTGTGAATGGTTCCTCCACTGCTGCAGTCAAAATAAGCTGAGCTAGCAAAGACCTGTTTGTTTTTCCAGCCTCTTCAAATGGCAGCACTTGCTCAGGTCAGCAGAGGTGGCAACAGAAGGCACAGAGGGCACTGAGGAGGAGGAGAGGGCAACAGCAATTAGTAAGGGGAGGCTACAGGCTACAGCCTCTGATGGTGACATATTTGCAACCTGAGGAGTTTTCTCTTTAGAGGAGCAGCCACCTCTAAACCCCTGCTCCTGTGTGGCTACAGCTATAATCAGTAGTCTTGCACTATGCAGTTTCCTGCAGCTAAAACAGTGTGAATTAATCAGTTACTGTCTATTTTCTACTCAAGAGATGTGTAAAGCTAATTTCTCTTCTCATTAAAGCCTCAAACTATGTCCTCTGCTGCTAGATGTATAAAACTTCTTTCTTCCCTCCAAACTAAATGTGGCAAATAAAAACACCTTTAATTATTTCACCCACTGACCTCTAATTGCTATCTCGATGAATTTATGATCAAGCAAACATTTAATTTAATGGAGAGGTGCGCGCTTAATCAGAAATCTGAATATATTATAGGTTACCAGATGATAAATTTGATAACACAGCTGCTGTGTTCTGCTCAAATGAGAGAAGAAAACTGCCATGAGGGTTTTTACTCACTGATTTCTCCCGGTATCAGATGGCTCTGTGGAAACAATTTTCTTTTCATAAATAAACACAAAGAGTTTATTTGATCTGGCTTATCAATAAAAATTGAAAATCTTACTTATTATTTCTGGGTTTACTCAGGCTTCATTTCACTCTATTGGCAGATTCAAATTTTTCCTAATCCTTATTTTCTAATGGTCCATGACATTCCTAAAATTTTTTATCTACTGTGCTTTTCAGATCTTTCTGTTTTACTCTTGGAAAATATCTGATGACATCTATTTTATCTTAAAACTGGGTATAGGTTCATGAAGAAGCAACACAGCCGGCAGGATGACACCTCAACTTGTTTAGAAATTTTTCTAAAACTGTACCTTATTTTTAGAAGGGACTGACTTTCAGTTACTTTGTCCTCATTTTACACCAACCTCTGACTCTTGTAAACCCAGGGCTCCTCACAGCTGTCTGCAGGAGCTCACCACTCCAGGTGACGAGACTTGGGATTTGTGTTTCTCACCTTTTGGAACAGGCTGTTCTGACTTTCCCTGCGCGGACCTGGCTGGGACGGGGTGATGTGATCATACTCAGGAGCTCAGCTGGTGTTCGAAACGAGCAGCACGCCAAGAGCACACTGAACATAGGCCAGCAATGCAGCACCGTGCCTCGCGTGGCACAGCAGCCCCTCAGAGGCTGCCGGGCAGCAGAACAGAGGGCGGCATGGGAAAGTGTTTGTCTGCTACTGCAACGCTTCAGTGGAGCCACCACATCCCTGTGGCTACGCTGTGTGTGGTGGGAATCACACTGAAAGTCTGAGCCATCAGTGCAGCCTGGGGCTGGGGAGCCAGGGCCCGGCCCGGCTCAGCCCAGCTCAGCTCAGCTCGGTCTGGCCCAGCCCGGCTCAGCTTGGCTCAGCCCGGCCCAGCCCAGCCCAGCCTGGCCCAGCCCAGCCCATCTCTGCTCAGCTCAGCCCAGCCCGGCTCAGCTCAGCTCAGCCCAGCCCAGCAGGAGAGGAAGGCACCCATGTCCCTGAGCAGGGAGCCATGGCTGGTGTGAAAAATGAGGTTCACTTTCCTGCTAAATTTTATTAAATAGGTTTAATAAAAAATAAGACAATTAGGAGACATATCAAGCAAAAGAATCACCACTGGCCTGGTGACTTGGCATTTAGCCAAGTGTACAATCTGCTACTTCAGAGGCCTTCTCTAAATACCCTTTCTATTGCATCAGTCTGTTGCATATTCAAACTTTTTCACAAACTAGTTTCCATATCCCAGGAACTGTTTAGCATGGTCCCTCCTTGGGTCTGCCTTTTTAGAGCGTGCGTGTTTCCCGGCTGTGTCTCCATTACCACCTCCAGCTTGGGCCTTGATCCATGCCTTCCACAGACAGTCAGGGTTGATAGTTGGCATGTCAGCAGCAGGGGCCTCACCATATGTTTGCTGGGTGTTATCCCAACTAAACAGACCGTTCAATTACAAGCATAACTATATATCAGCTATCCCACTACCATGTCTATGTTTTGCTAATAGCAGAAACAAAAACTATATCTTCACAGCAAAGCCACTATACATATAGCATTTATCTCAATATTTGCGAAAAACCAACTCTATAATATGTGTCCATAATACTGGGTGGGGCTGGGCTGCAGAGCCCTGGAACCAGCCCTGCTGCAGCAGCACTGGGGCCAGGGCTGACATGGGGGCTGGGATGAGGTGTGGGGCCAAGGGCAGCTGATTCAAGAAATTGCTATTTCAGTGACAATTCCTGCATGAACGGGTATTTTTCCAGTTTTGAGTTTAAACTTGTGACCATTCTTTAGTTTGGGGTAGGTTTTCTCTGTCATGTGGACCCTGCAACTGCCTGTAAATGCAGGCAATGGCAATCTGAGTTGTTGATTCCTTGCTTTACCTACACTGTTTTATATATTGTTTTAACAATACTCATATAAAATAAATGAAACTCAAACATAGCTGTGCATCTGCTGAATTATGTTTTTTGGAAGTAAATTATATTAGGTGTATATTAGTAGCATTTTCAGTAATGAGTTAGTAGCTTTTTTTTCACCCACTTTAGATTTTACAAATTAAATCTTGGGGTTCTTAACACTTGAACTTTTTGTTAGCACAGGTTATATGTATTTGCACCAAAATACATAGTCTGAATCACCACGCAAGAGCTACACTTTTAAAAGTAGTTATTTGAATATATAGTTAAGAAAATGCATAGCTTTGCTTAGAGAAAAGCAGAACTTAGTGCTCAGGGAGTGCAGATTGTATTGAAGTCACAACAGAGTTGCTTCTCACAATTACGAAATTCTTTGGGGGTAATTTAGGGTAAACTGTACTTTGTTCACTGACTGTAGAACTGTAGACTGAACTGATCAATTTTCTTTCTCCATTTTTTCTTGATTGGAGCTCTGACTTTCTCTGATGTTTAAAATACATTTCTCTTTTTAGTAACAGTTTCTGCCTGTGTTACATCTTGAAGACAATTGCTCATATCCTAATTAATTATATGTGACACTATATATATAGCTTCTAAACTAAATAAACAGGCTATATTTTTTTTCCTGAGTTTTGTGTAAATATCCCAGGTTTTGAGAACTCTGACTAAATCCGTGAACCTTTTGATGAGTTGACCTTCTGACCATGCACTTGTGTAAAATCTGTTGAATAATTCGCCACAAGTAGTACTCGGTGTGAGTTTTGACATTTTACTGCAATAGATATACCCCAAATAATTCTACTACTGGATATTTTAATAATTAGTCTAGAGCTCTGACTTTTAATTTTCATTCAATTCTTTGCCCAGAATGGGGGCAGGGATGTTCCTTCCACGACAGAAGATTGCCAGAAGTTCCAATGTGTGTCATGACTGAAGGATTAGCTGCAACTGCATCTTTTTCTGGATAATGTGATTGCACTCTCTGAGGGTTTTACGTTTGTCAGTACATTTATTCTATACTACAATGAGACATGAGACAGAAAGACTTCCTTAGAAACTGAATATAGAAAAATATGGTGATAATATGTGTTGTCTTTTATTGCACCTTAAGCTTAAAATTCCTCCTCCAGGAATCATGGCTAACTGTTCTCTGTCCCTCAGCTCTTAATTTGGTATTAAACTCAATTTTTCTTACTTTTACTCCAGAATTGCATAGGTATTTGTGAAGAAAATGCAGTTCCATAGGGAACAATTGAGGCATTTTTTTCCCTGAAAGGCCTCAGATGCAATATTTTTTAGTAATATTTTGTAAAATGTTACTAATACCCATTAGGTGAGGACTCCGATATCAAGGATTTTGATATTTGAAAAAGAAAGATGCTTTAGTATAAATCAAAGAACTGAAAAAAACCCCATAATCTTTATTCTGAACCCCTAGGTTTTTGGCTATGACAACTACTTTTTCTAGCACCACCTCCTAACACGATTATGTGACTCTGGAGTTTCCTCCTAATGTTAAACTGAGACAATGCTAGTTCTGGCCAAACATAGAACACAGAAAATCAATATTTTGACAAATTTTTAAAATTTTCTTCTTTTCATGTTTCTTCTTTCTACATTTCTTTCTTGTCTAATGCAAATTAAAGTACATGGTTAATTATTATTACTGTTACTGTTCTAGTCAGCTCAGCAGTCCCCAAAATGAGGACAGAATAATCACTGGTGTCCTGAGGAAATTTAATGGATTGCATAACTCGGATATTGTTGTTCCTCTGAACAATTTCTCTGTCTGGTCCAGGTGCTCTCACATCACAAGTGGGAGGGAGAAGGGGATTACTGGAGAGATGTCCACACTGAAGCTGTTACAGAATCATAGGGTTCCAGATTATAATGCTAGTTATGTCCTGAAGTATAGTTATGTAACACTATAAAAATAATCGGCAATCATGAAGAAATTCGAAAGGATATGTGGCAACACTGTGTGCAGTATCATGTTCTGTTTATTTGTTGTTGAAGCAATATTAAAGATGAAAATATTTTCTGTAGAAACCATTCCCATCTAAGCAGCATTAAAACATTTTTTGCACTTATGAGAAAATCTCAGGGGTTCAAAAATTGGCCCTGGTTTCTTCAGAGCCGCAGAACTTATCCAAATGTTCATCAAGACACCTCTGGGGAACTGGCTGAACAGTATGACTCTTCAAGGGCTTTGACCTTGATGAGACAGACCTCTAGATGAAAAATAAGAATAATAAAAGTTGTAAATTGCTAGTAATTGGAGAAGGGCTAGCATTGCAGAACTCTAATTAATGTAAACATAATTAAACCTCTTAAGATAGCATAACTGGCTGCAAATTTCTAATAAGTATAAACATAATGAAGTTTCTTTAGATAGTGTAATTTCTGACAGTGTTAGCCACTGTCGCATGTGAATAGCATGGATTAAGGGAACATTTGTGCAGACAAGATTGTTCATATAGCCTGTTAAAAAGTCTGTTAAGATCCCAAAATAGAGTTAGTGTATGTAATAGTATATTTCTCAAAACTGAACAGGAACTCAAAACTTATTAAATGAGAACTCATATGTGATTTAAACCTGGAAATCACAAACTCTGAATTCTGTAAACCAGTCTGATAATAAGTCCACCATACATCATTTTATTAATATTTGTAGCCTATGCATCCTATAGCACTAGAAATTTACAATATATGGATTACTGTTACTCGAGTCTCTTAAGAACCTTAATGGAAGAAACTAAGGTCACTAAAAGGACAATGGTGAAGATTATTTTTTGTTTTATGAGTAGGAGCTTACATACATTCTTAGAGGAGAATAGCAAGTTAGGACCCAGGTTCACAAAAATATTTTATTTTTGTTTTATATTCTCAAATGAAAGGTTAGAATGAAGACAACCCCTATTTATTTGAATTTTGAAACATTATTCAATAAAGTTCAGAGAGAGGAGAATGTTGTCACTGCATTTGCTGCTGTGCATCTGTACTGTGAAAGAAGCGCTCCTGTTAAACATAAGCTTTGAGCTGGCAACTCTCGTTATTTTATTTTTATAAAATGAAATAATAAATCCCTCCTGATCTTTATGAGTTATAAAATAGAAAATATTTAGAAAAATCCTCTTGCTATAAATTTTCAATTCTTAATGGGACATAGTGAATTATTTGTATTTTATGATTGAAGGAAGATAGACTGTTTATACCACTACAATTTCGACTAGATCTGAGCATTTAAATGAGTTAGATGCTGGGATCTAAATGATCATTCACTTGATTCACCATTTCTTTAATCAAAGTAGAGTCCTGCCAGATTTCAAATGGGAATGTGTTTCAATGGAATATGTTTATTTCAACATTTGACAAGAAAAGTAAAAAATTTCCATGTCTGTTTTAGCTATGAAACTAATTTAGGGGGAGGGGGTTAGATGAAGTATTATGTATTATTTTCATACAAAATATATTTTACATTAAATTATATATATTTATGAATATAAAAATTTTATTCAAAATTAGAAAGTCAAAATACATCATCCAAATTAAACATTTTGAAACAATGGGAGCAGAATTCCTTTTCTAAAGCAAACTTTAATCTTCCTTTACTGTGTGATCCACCTCATCTGCTGGATTTGCCAAGTGCAGGACACCCTTGCCCACTCCATATGTAACACAGGAATCTGTAGCCAGGCCTTCTAGCATCTCTGTGTGAGAGTACTTGATGGCAGGCAGAATAGCTACAAATTGTGCTTTATTATAGAGCTTCAAAGACTGCCAAGATCATATGTAGTTTGTTTAAGAGATAATATGGTGTTTTTCACATCAAAGCAAGTCTTATTTGTTCCCTTTAATTTCCAAACTAAGCATATATATAGATACATATTTGTATATTGCATATTTTTCAGTAAAAATAAACCATTATCAGCTAGCTACTCTCAGTTTTGACCTCTGTGAAGTCAAAAATCATATATATTTCTTAGAATGCATTTCTGTGTATATTTTATGGAAGCATTTTGTCCTTATGGAACTGATAAATTGAGTATACACAAACAGCTTTGAAATAAATTTAGTAAGGAACTCTCTGTTTATTGCTGCATAGATTACTTGCTGACAGTAAGCAAGTTTTTAGATAAAAGAACTTCCAGTGAGGGTTAAAACTAATTGACTTTTGTTTGCTTGGTTTTTCATTGTAAATCCTTAGGAAGCTTGAAAACATTGCTTTAGTCAATTTGCTGAAGAAGGCTTTCATTAGAGATATTCTTAAGCAGAGCTTTAATCAGTACATAAATCCACCAATTTCAGATAATTGGAGCTAATCATCATTTCTCAACATAAAAGGACTTGTGCAAGGATTTTTGTCAACAGCAAAGTTGAATGATACATGAAGGCTCAAGGGCTTTCAGTCACCTCGCAAACTCACCCTCATTTGCAGAGCAGAGCTGTTCACTGTGCTGAATTTGTGATAGATATATACCAAAGGCCACAGACTAAGAAAAATCACATACCTGGAATTATGAATCTTGGCCACCTTGCAAGAAATCTCTTGTCCAGTGCAGGCACCCACCTGCATTTTCATAACAGGAAAACAGGGCAGGTAGCACCGAGTGGCTTGTGTTCAGGCAACTATGCTTACTCCCTCCTTACAAAAGCAGGATAATTGCATCCAGTCTGCTTTCTTTTGGACTCTCCTCAGTCCCTCCTCCCCCTTGAGCAGTGACCAAAGAAGTGTTCGGAAAGCACATCAGTTTAGACTGGCCACAGTTTTGCCATGGACTCTGCCAGCAGTTCAGCACTGTGTTTTGTGTTCTATTACACATGTGGCCCCTTTTCACAAAGACCGAGGTGCCTGACAAATACTGTCCAAGATACTCCAGCCATTCAAACAAATGGGAACGGGGGAGAAACTGGAATCTGTTCTCTTCTACCATGCGGTAATGAGGCATAAGGATTAGAAAGTCTTTGGGGGTTTTTTAAGAAGTGTTGGCTATCATGTTTGAAGGTATACTAATTATTTCGAAGATCATTTGCTTGAAAAGAATACTGGTGAGTTCAATACCTTAGTTAACCCTGAAAAAACTTAAAGGGCCCACTCTGTCTATTAAAGACTATGCTTCCCTCAGGTCATTCTGACATGAAAAAACCAGAGAGGATCATCTTGCCTTGTTCTCACTAAAAATGGTCAGAACTAACCAATTGTTCTGGAATGCAGCCTCGCCACCCACTCATACTGAAAGCCAGAATGGGAGGCTGCAAGCACACCTTGTACCTTTTTGCAGACCTTGCTCATGAGATTTGGGCTATAATTGTCTAAATTGTTCTCCTCACCTGACCCAAACAATAGGCTTTTGGTTAGAATCATTACCAGCCATGGAAGTATTCTGGGTTTGAATCCCGTCAAGGCTGAAAAGGGAATTCAACTGGTCTCTTTTCTTCAGGATAAGTACTTTAAATCATAGTTCATGATATAAAAGTTGGGAACAGTATATTTAACTTGTTTCAAAAGTAGATCCCCACAGTGAGTTCTTCAGCCAACGAAATCAAATGTAAGTTTTCTAGGACAGCTAGAAGATGTCCCAGCAGACTTGGTAAATGGATGCCTAGTTACTAGACATGTCTAGTCCATGAAGCTGGGCTATTGAAAGCATGTTTCTGAAAACAAATATGTTAAATTTTAAAATGCAATTTTTCACATATTTGAGATTTAAATTATTTAAGTCTGGCTTTATATCTCTCAGATGCCTTCTATGAGAAACAGACGGCGTAAGTCTAACAATAATGTACAAGACATGATCTCCCTTGTTAAGTAATTTTTAAAATTTCAATCACAGAATTCAAAGATTGGCAAATGTTGCACCAGTATTTCTAGTGCACCAACAGTTTCTAGATGCTGTTCCACAGGATAGGAAGCATTCTTCATCCAGATGTCTGATTTTAAGGCATATTTTAATGTTAAGATCATAGGATCACCTTCTTGGAAGAGGTCTGTATTCCATGCTTTCTGCCAGGGGGCAGTGTTGAGGGCAATGTTAGAGGCATAATGTCACAACGCTGCATCTGAAAAATCAATGCATAATTATTACCAGGGCAAAATCATGCAGTAGTAATCTGTCTAATATAATATTCCTCTTATGTATCATCTTATATGTGCTTCATTTTTAATTATCCACTTTGTAAAATATGAATCTAGTTTCTGAGCAAAATATCATCTTCTCAAGAATCAGGCTTTCTTCTGCAAGATGAGGTATTCACCTCTCCACTTCAAATATGTCTGAAATGCTATGGTCAGGAAAAAGACAGGTCAGAATAGATGGCCACTGTGGTGTTTCCTCGCATAAAATCTATGTTACATAAAACTGTAAACATGCATTGTGGAATCGTAAACTACCCGAAATCCACATGGGCTTAGCTAAATTAATGCACTGGCCTTACAGCCTATGTAATATTCCATTTTGTGAAGTTCAGGTGGCAAAATATAACAGGATGAATTTAGGGCTTTGTTAGGCATATCTGAATGGAGAGAACATAATGTTTTTGAAGTAGAGTGTGGAGCTTTAGCCACCTGTCTCCAATTATACTCAGTGTGACTGCAAGATTAAAATGACGTCTAGCTCACTGTGAAAGTGGCCCATAGCATCTCCTTTTAGCTCAGGAGCATTAATGCTAATAACAGCCCAACAGAGAATCAATTTTATTTTAATACTCTCAGTGATTAAATATTTTATACAGAGCTCTGGCAACATTTTCAAAAGCTCTCAAACACAAAACTGGAGTTGAAAACATGTACTGGCACTGACAAAAACTGCATGTGAAAGAGTTTTTGCCAATATTATTTCTGACAAATTCACAGCCTGAAGGTAAAAAGATTAGCAAACCTGGGCCATCCCAACAGATATGTTAGCTATGGAGATACTGCTGAAGGTATCATTATTATATTTAGGTTGTTTAAACATGAATTTCCGTTTTAAGTTTCAGGTGTTTAATTTCAAAGTACAAACAGGTACATTTACATTAACTACAGCTGTCTAAGATTTTCTGTGTTCTTTAACAAGTGTTCCTGTTTAAATTCCTTTCTAGAAAAAAAGGCCAAAATAGACTCTGAAAGAAAGTAGTCATTGAATCAAACTCAGAAATTTCTACCTCGCATTTTTCATGCAAGATTCAGATCCTAAAAAGGACAATTTGGTCTGTCTTTACTACCTCATACAGTAATATACTTTAGAGATGTTAATTCTGGAGAAGGTTAACAAGCCAAGTACTAGACTTTTTCACTACAGGGATCTTGGAATTACCTTTACATCAATGCCCTTTTTTCAGATAATAATAATTCATAATCAGTTCATGAAAGAAATCTAACATTTCATCTAAAGTCTGCATTTGTTATACAAAGCACTAAAAATGCTAATTTTATAGAAGCATTTATATTAGAAAAAAAGTTGTTCTCTTTCTGCTCCTTAGTGCTGAAGTATTTAATCTCATATTGTCTTTGGAAAAGTAGCATTTTCCATTTTCAAATGGGGCAGGTGAGACATGCAGACCTGAATGCCTGAGTGTCTAGAAAGTATAGTTCTGCAAACAGCAAAGACCATAAATTACATTATATGTTGAGAGTTAAAATATGTAACCAGCCCACATGATGCAAAAACACTGTGGCAGAGATAGAAACAGACCTCACATCTTTTCTATACCTTTAAATCATGTTTAATCCTTCAGCGCTGTACTCTACATAGAAGAATAAATTTCAAATTAAAGGACATAAATGGTCTACTCTTATTACCATTATTTTGCAGAACAACTAACCCAAATGCCATTCTCTGTTAAAAAGAAAGTCTATCATATAAGCCAGGACAGTATTCGAACAAATAGATCCAAACAGTCAAGGGTATGAAATATAATTCAATGCAGCACAATTTAGGTCATTGAAAACACCAAAATATAGAGGACCTTGTACAGATGACTAACATAACTGTGTTTTGACCTTGATGAATCAAGGAGGTTTTCCATCTCTTTTAAATGCTAGTGGGGCTGTAGAATTGTTCTTAGTGCACTCCTTGGCATTTTCTTTCAATATGCCTTTGTGTTTGTTGGACTTCTTGTCATGCCAGCCCACTGCCATCTCCTCTGCTCACTCTAACAGCTTTACTCTTATCACTCATCACCTGAATTTTGCGCAGAATCATCAGTACTGGAAGGATTCTCATACCCTGTTGAGGAAAGGAACTTTTTATTCTTGTGCACCTGAACATTTGTTTGCCTTTCTTTACAGAAGATTTATACCAGCTCTGGGAAATATCGACACATTCCAATTAAACTACATGGGGTCATAAAATATCCTGAATTGGAAGGGACACAGAAAGATCATTGAAGTTCAACTCCAGACCCTGTGCAGGACACCCCAAGAGTCACACCATGTGCCTGAGAGAATTGTCCAAACACTTCTGGGCTCTGACAGACTTGGTGCTGTGATCACTTCCCTGAGGAGCCTGTTTCAGTGCCCAGCCTTCCTCTGGGTAAAAATCTTTTTCCTGATATCTAGCCTAAGCATCCCCCGTCTTGCTTCATGCTGTTCCTTTTGGTCCTGTCCCTGACAAAATAATACAGTTCTTGGCACTGGTGAGGCCGCACGTTGAGTGCTGTGTACAGCTCTGGCCCCTCAGTTTAGGAAGGATGTTGAGATGCTTGAGCATGTCCAGAGGAGGCAACGAGGCTGGTGAGGGGCTTGGCACACAAGCTCTGTGAGGAACGGCTGAGGGAGCTGGGGTTGTTTAGCCTGGAGAAAAGGAGACTCAGGTGTGACCTTATCACTTTCTACAACTTCATAAAAGGTGATTGTAGTTAGGTGAGGGTTGGTCTTTTTCTCCAGGCAGCAACTGACAGAATAAGAGGACATATTCTTAAGCTGCACCAAGGGAAATATAGATTGGCTATTAGGAAAAGGTTTTTTACAGAAAGGGTGATCAAGTACTGGAATGGTCTTCCTGGAGAGCTGGTGAGTCACTGTGGCCTGATTTTTTTGACTCTGAGGGATTTTTGCCTGCTAGCAGCTGCTAACCTTTTCCCAAGGGAAGAATATCTCGAGAAAGCTTCTTCTCAAAGCAATCTTAGTAAATAACTGATCTATTCTCAAAACAATATTTTCTTTACATAATGTTTTACCTTTCTCGTTCTGTTTTTCTAGTTTAACCAATGAGATTAGAGAGGCGTCGTTTCTATTCACCAACCATGTTAAGTCTATAGCAGAACACCTTATAAAAGGTAGTAAGAATCAGACAAAAAGTATTTAGAGTCATTCACTTTTTCATGTCCTACAATGACAAATCACCACCCCTGGATGTGTTTAAAGAGAGACTGGATGTGGCACTCAGTGCAATGGCTTTGTTGAGGTGTTAGGGCATGGGCTGGACTCGGTGGTCTTAGAGGTCTCTTTCAACCTGGTCATTTTGTGATTCTGTGGTCACCACAGAGCAGAGATCGTCCCTGCCCGTCCTCTTCTCCTCATAAGGAATTTGTAACTGCAATGAGTTCTTCCCTCCATCTCCTCCAGGCTGAACAGCCTCACACAGCTTCCTCTCCAGACTCTTCCCCATCCACATTGCACTCCTTCAGATGTTCTCTAATATTTTTCTGATATTGTGTGCCCAACACTGCACACAGGGCTTGAGGTGAGGCTGCATTCACATAGATGAAGTGTGGGGTTTTCTCTTTTCTTTTCAGAACATATTCCATTATTTTTATGAATCCATTTGTTTTATTATTATTAAATTTTCAATATCAAGTGCTCAAATGACAGAGGCAAAAGTCTTACTGTGATCCCTCTTATGCATTTTAGTATTGCACCATTATTTTTTGTGAAAGAGGATGATTCCCCTGTCATCTGTGTAACTCTTGAACTTGAAAACTTAGGTAATAATCCTGAGTCTGGACTTATGCATCATGGCCCTGATTAAGTCACTTCACTTTTGTCTATCCTCCTGTATAAAATAAAGAGGAATTTTTTTCTCCACTAATTCATTTGATACACAGGAGTACAGTAGAATATTTCTGTGCCACGTATACTGACCAACATCTGTGTCACTACCCTCTTACTGGAATTCAAGGAGTAAATGTTATTGGTTGACAGTTCCTAGACAATAAAAAGATACACTATTCACCATCCTTCAGTTCATACCATTTTTCCACATTCTTGTTCATTCTCTGTCGAGTCTCATATTACTATTTCTCATTGCACTTTCAATCAAACAATGAGAACCAAAAATTCAGATCATATCTGCTTTAAATATTTATGAGTCATGATAATATGAGGCTTTCTTAAGCATAAAGCACATAGAAAAGCAACCTTTAAGTAAAATTCAAAGCTAACTTTAGACAAGAGTTCATACTGCTGGCATCTTTGCAGAATTTCAAACCTACCCTTGCTACAAGTCACAGGGACTCAACGTCATGACCATTTCTCTGGAGCTGATAAGATTTGCCTTGTGCTTTACCTCACAGTCATTGACAAGTCTACATGCAATATCTTGGGGCATCCAGATGTTTGGGAAGTAGCTGCATTATAGACTTCTGAACAAAATGCGCCCTTTGCAATGGTATATCACCAAAACCAGGCAAAAAAGCTGTGCAGGTTCCTTCATTGAATGGCATTCAAAAGAAAGAATGGGGTCTGTAGACAGGCTGAGCAAAATCACCTGCAAGGGCAATGACTGGCTCTATAAGCTCATATCTGACAGCTCTAAACTCATCTCTAACAGTACTGACCTGTTAGAGAAGAACACGTAATTTTTTTTTAGTTTGAGATCCTTTTACTAGGATACCTAAGTGTGATGTTTAATATATGTGTTAAGCTTGCCAAAAAGATAGGGACAAAAGTAGAAATATTTAACATTTTGCCTTTCATTTTTTTCCTGGACTTTTGCTTAAATAAGTTTTTGCATTTACCTGGAAATACATTGGAAAACACTTATATTTAATATTTTAGATGTTCCAGTTTTTAAAGGGAGAATGAACCAACCAATCTAAAACCTCAGTGTCAGGCTTTTACTGTTATCTTTAAACTCCAGCAATCACTGCTTGTGGAGTCTCAGTGGTAGACATGGGGGAAATATGTACAGCCCAGAGACTTCAAGAGAGCTACAGGACAGCTGGTTCTGGGAAAGGGAAACAAAGACTTGTAATAGCATAGTGATACATCCAAGGAAAATTTTTAAAACTTATTCCCAGCTCCACGGCACCATGCGGACATCAGAATATGGTTGGTTTGATCTTGTTGGAGCAACATTGTGCACTGCAGATACATTTCATTCTAAAAGAGCATCATGACTATTTTTTACCTTAAATTAGAGGAAATTACAAGAACACAGAGAAAAAGTTGATTTTTTTAGCTTCCCTAGTATTATACACTTTTGCAGCCCTCCTTCCTTGAATAAAAATAGTTCTGCTTTGCTCTCCAGCAGTTACAACCAATCATTCACTTTTTTTTCACTTAAGGAAAGCGGGAAAAAAAATAGTAACCTTTTCAGCAACAGAGATCACAGTCTGAAGCAAGTTCCTTTTGGTAATGCCATGATCCTAACAGATTTGTCACATTTACAGACAAATATAAAACCAAGTAGAAGATAATTTAATGTCTGGAAAAATGTATCAACTGCTCAAAGAATATTTATAAAATAGACAAGCAATGACAATTTTGGGGTTTTTTTCTGACTTTCTGAGCTTTTAGCTATTTGCTTCTTTCTGCTTCCCCTGCATCTTGCTGTGAAGTTATATGTGCCTCAAAGCTGGAAAGGACTGGAAGGTGCCCTCAGAAGTGCTGTGTCTGCTGATTTTGAATCTGAAGCTAAAATATCAATTTTTTTCTTCCTCAGAAAGTGACACGCTAGTAATGATGCAGTTGTTTTCTTAAATCTGAAAGTAAGAAAAAGAAATGGCAAAGCCTTCTGTTGTAAGTTTTGGTGACAATAAACCCCCATCCAATTAAAGAGATCTCACTCTACAGGAGTCAGTATTTATAGCTATCAGTAAATTCACATATGAAAGGAAACCATCAGGTCAGAGTTGACCATTGTGTGGAGGATCACTGCTGACAATAGAACAGGAATAGTTCTTTTTTTATCTGTAATTCAACCTGACTTACATCAATAAATTCAGTTGTACTGTTAAGACTTAGTGTCCCATTGCTTCAGAATGAAATAAATATTGTGCTTCATGAAACATCTCTGTATAATATTATATTTAGAGATCTACTTATTCCCTAGGCTCAGTCACTGATCCAGGGTAGACTTGCAAAATGAATTATATCATCTGTACGTCAAGGGATCGGGAAAAATAAAATCCAGTTTTGTTGTCATTCACTTTTTTTCTCTGAAACTGAAAGATACAAAACATTAAAAAAAATATAGACAAAACAAGTGAAAAATACCCTCTGTAAGCAAATGTAAGCAAATATCAAAGTCAAATACCAAGAAGATTTAAATATAGAGGTAGATGGCTTTAATTCCTGATAACTGGACAGCCATTCCATCCCCTGTTGGATGTTGTTCCCGGTCTGACCCTCACATCAGAATAATGTATCACCAACTCCTTTAACTTTTTCTAGGCATTTTCTGATTTATAATTTTTCTCTACTTCTGTGTTTAGTGGGTGATCTGCACTGATACCTTGGCAAGTAGTCTTGCTATTTTGCTACTTTTTATATTTTTTATCAAGAATCATTTATGATTTATGAGATTTTTTTAAAATACAGTGTAATTGAGTGATTAAAGATTTTCAGCCTCTTCAAAGAAAAACAGGCAGCTTTTCCTGCACTTCATTTTCAAGTTCTATAGTATGCAAACATGAAGAGGACCTTTATATATGGAATTGAAAATTAATGCTGTTGAATGAACTGGGTGACACAGCTTCTCAAGAAAGGGAGATTTATAATAATGGTTAATACTCCAACAGAAAAAGCCATAATGGAATCTAATGTTTGAAAAATTGAGCTGCAGGGATTCAGATTAATATTGAAACATAAAAGTTTAATCAAAGACAATTAATTGCACAAACTAGCCCTAAACCATTCCTTGCAGTTTTAAATCAACACTGAACATCTTTCAAAAGTCTACAATGTAGATACAATACTGCAATTACATTCCTGAGATAGATATTCAACAGTTCTTCTGTCCTGAGAAATCTAAGAAAAAACCACTAATTCTTATAATGTTTTACAATTTAAGAAATTAAAACTGTCACTGATATTTTGACTGATGGGGATTTAAAGATTCCATTAATGAAGTAGCATTGTCACACGTTCAAGTGCTCAAAGATGAAAAATGTTAAAACCCAGTTTGCCAACATAGATTTGGCAAAACACAAACTGGGCAAATCCGGCTATATTTTTGTGTCAGCAGTCAATGATATGCCTGAGGCTAACCAACACAGCAATATTATATAGCTTTTCCTAAAGAAGGCAATAGGGATTTATTAAAATCATCTTGACTTATAGATATATATATATATA
>WBMY01015889.1:0-33577 GCA_013397315.1 Donacobius atricapilla
CTGCTGCTGCTGCTGCCGCTGCTCTGAAGGGTGCAGTGTTTTCTGTGCACACAGACTCCAGCATTGATGTGGCTGGAGGATGCTTCCATTGAGGGCAGCCCATCTGTGGCAAATGCTTCTAAACGCACTATTTACCTCCCATCTGGTCCNTAGCACCCCTCCTCTATGACTCCCCCTGTGCCAGGAGCCCCTGAGGAGGGCGGATTAGGAGCTGTACCCCCTTCCAAAGATCCAGCACTCCCTCCCGGGTCCTCTCCATCCAGTCAGCGACTCTATCCCAGATCTTCCAAATGCTGCAGAGTCATGGTACCCCAGAGAGGCCGAGGCAGACTCCCTCGACCCCGCTGCTCTCTAGACACCCCCTCCCCTTTGTCCGGGAGGGAGTCCCGAGGGTCAGCGGCTCAGCCAGGCCGGCACAAGCCCGCATATTCCCAAAGGGCCTCTGCACAGATGAAGTTTCTGCAAGGAGCATGCCTAGGCCCCCGCATCTTCCCTGGCAGAGTCCCTGCAGGCTACAGACAGGCGTTACACCCAGGCTCCCCTAAACCAGCAAACACAAGCAGATATATCCTAGGGGACAACCGAATTTTCCAAGGGGCAATGCGGCTTATTTCTCAGTGCCTAGATGCCTGCCAGATGCTAGGACTGGGAGCACTTTGCAGAGCCACTGCAAAGGGAGATCAGTCATCACAGTCCCCAAAACCTTTCAGAGTGGGGTTTATAGAATTTGTTGCCTCCTGCTCCTTTGGTCCTGGCTTCCCTGGCCCCACCGGGCCGCTCTCTGCCTGGAATCCTATGGACCGTTTCAGATGGGTGCAGTTGGGAGTTTGGTTTTGCCTGAAGTGGCTCTCAAATTTAGAGATAAGTTGTCGGGGATTTTCTTCAGCTCCTTGTAATTCAGTGCTCTCCGCATCCTTGGTGGTTTGGGCTGGGTTTGGGGTGTATTTCCTTGCTCTCAGGCTCACAGTCAAATAATTTGTGAAGCTGATATGAGGCTTTTGCTGGACAGTAGTGCCTGGATTCTGGTTTAATGTCCGTTCAGCTGCTTTTCCCAAATACTTCTGGAGTGGTGTTTTGGTTGCTTTCCCCTGGCTGTGCTCCTCAGCAATCTGATCCCGCTCGTCCTGTCTGCTCACCCTTCCCCGAGCACGTCTGCCGGGAGAGCCCCGTTCTGGGGATGTCCCCTGCTGCAGGGACAGGCAGAGCCCCCACCCCGGGTGCAGTGAGGGGGTGGCAGGGCGTGCGTCCCGTTCTGCTCTCTCTGCAGGACGCCACAGGAAATCCGAGGGACCCGGAGGGAAAGCTGGAAAAGAGGTGGTAAAGAGTGCATAGAGGGCAGCAGTGGGGATAAGATTTCCTTTCCCTGTCAGGGCTGGGGCCACTCCTCCTCTGGAAAATAATAATAATGATAATCCCAAACCCCCCAAATAATCACCCCCCCGGCCCCCCAGCAAGCCAGTAGAGCTGTTCCTTTTGGCTTATGCACCCTGAGCTGGTTTGTGTATTTTCTGCGCATCTGTAGTGAAAAATTAATTAACATGTGGTTATTATTTTCTCTCCTGAGTAACTTTCCCTTGCCCTCCTCCAGGCCTCTCATCAGAACAGGCCTAATCAGATTTGGGTGGCTTGAGAGCGGGGACTGTGCACTGAGAAGGGGGCATCTGCCTTAGGTGGTGGTCAGAGCAGATGGTGGTCTTCTCAAAGAATGCACTGGGAATAGGAACAGCAGTGCGGACGGATGTCTGGCACAGAGACTGTTCACATTTCTTTTTCCCAGATGAACGTCCCGAAGATGCTGGACATTTAACACATACAATTAAAAAAGCCCTATGCAGATAAACACAGGCAGTTTAGTGGTGTAGGACATTGTTGCCTGACAGCCCTGTTCACACGCGGGCTGGACTGTGCATCCTTTAGGTCAGGGTGTTGGAAAAAAAATACATTTAGGCTGTACTGAAGAGGAGGAGGAGGGTATCTTTGTGTGCTGGTGCAGCACAGACAATGGATACAGCCCAAAGTGCTCAGATCTGCCCTTCTTTCCTATGGCTGACACATGCTAAGGTGTGAACCCCCTCGTTACCCATGGGCTGGACCAAATACTGCCACTGGGTGGGCAGCACTCGTCCTTCTCCCCAGCTTTGCTAAGAACTGTGGGAGAATTTGCCCGTGACAAGGTGCTAAGATGCAGTTCATTATAATCTCATGTCCCTCTTGTCCTAAGCATTTAGCATCATTTAGACAGTCGTTCCCAGACAAACGTGGAGCGAGATGGAGCCACAGTGCAGGGAAATGGACAGCGCTGGGTGACAACCGGCGGAGCAGATGGCTGTGGCCGGAGCAGCGGGTGTGCAGGGGAGGGTTCTCCTCAGACTTCGGCTCGGGCGTTAGCTGCTCTCTAAATCGATGCTGTACTTGGCCGTGTGCGGTGGGAGCTTGTCACAACTCCGGCGTGCCGGCCAGGACAGATTCGTGCTGGCAGGCCGTGATGCAGGCTGGGGGGCTGCGGGATGAGCAGGGGAAGCCTGGCGTCAGCTCGGCCCTTCGGGGGCTGTGCAGAGCCGTGGGGACCAGGCAGGCTCTGCAGCACTGCCCACGTTTGATTCTGCTTTGCTGCTCTCTCCCCGTCCCCCGCAGCGCTGACATGAGGCTCCGGGGCTCTGTAGGCATCACTAACAGGGTGAGGGCATTGCTCCACTGGGTTGCTGCTGTTGTACAGGTACAGCTCACCTGTGTTGGCTCCCATGGAACCAGATGTTCAAAATCATTTCACGATCGTGCCTGGTGAAATTCACCTGAGGAATGATGCTGGGGTCAGGGGGAGCACTGGAAATATAAATTGGCGAGTCCAAAATGCAAGATGGATGGAGGCTTTCGTGGACAGCAGGAACACTATCCCATGGGATAAATCTCACAGCACAGCCTATCCTTAAATTTGTTTTAGCTCCAGAGACAGGGAGTGTTGTGCTGGGAAAGCTGCGGTGCCAGGCCGTGGGACAGCACAGCACAGTGGCAGAATGCCGGAGCTGAGGAGCCAGGCATGTCAGAAAGATGCTGCTCCAACAGCTAATAGAGGCTACATTTTTCCTGATACAAGTACCCTTCAATGCCCATATTCAGTGCCCCAAAAAGCTGCACATCTATAACCTCTAAGAACATCAGTCAACAGAAGGTTTTCACGGCGTGAATAACCACTCAGACTTTCTGGGGACTTCAAGTGATAAAAAAAATAAATCAAGACCATTCAGAAGAGCCTTAGACAAGGCAGATGGGCCTGAGGGTATTATCTGAGAAATTGTCTATTACTCCCATTGCACCAGCCTTACTTAGAGCATGCAGAGCTTTCACCTGTGGAGAGATCCCACCCTGAGCACACGGGGCAGCACCAGCTTTTCCAAGGAGTGGGACCGATGGCAGGTTTACGTTTAAATGTGCCCTTAGGAGACTGGAACAATTCTGCCCTGGGTGCATGGTCCCAGTCAACCCCATCTAAAGAAAATCTCCCACATTAACAGCCCCTCCAGGTTCAGCTACGAGTTTATACAACATCAGTCACAGATTTTACATCTGAAGCTGCTTGTGGTAGGAGTCAGAGAGAGCAGTGACACCCAATTCCCTGGGCCCAAGAGCTGGCTTAGGTTCAGCAGGCAGTAGCTAAAGCCGTTGCAAGGTGAATTTAAAGAGCTCTGATGATCTGCAGTTATGCAGACTGGCAGAATGAAGTTCCTCAGTGCTGGGAATAGGAGATCTGGCAGCAAAGCCCACTCCGTGCTCACTCCCACCCTTTCAGGACAGCCCACTTGAAGCCACTTCTGAGGATAAGGGGAAAAACATCATCTCATTCAGCCCTTGCTTTATTTCTGCCAAGCCTACAAGCCTGATTTAAGGCAGTCCCACTGTGGTTGTTAGTACCATGTCCCAGCCTCAGAGATCCCACCATCCCAGCCACCCTCATCCTTGAGTGCTGGCTTCAGTCACCAGCACTTGTGAGACCTGGAGCTCCATCAGCAAAGGTTCCTGTTCCCAATACGTCTGACCAAACAGTTTCTGAAAAAATAACTCTCTGCCATCTACACTGCACATTCTACATGATTCTAGAAACAGGCATGGCATTGCTGATCCAAGAGGAGAAGTGTTTTTCAGATAACATTTATCTCAAAGTTGTCTCTTTCACCTACAATTGTTTTCACGTTTGTAATTCTCAAAGGGTGTCACTCTGAAGAAAGTCCAAAAGCCACCAACCAAAGCACTGCCCTGCCAGGCCTTGGTCAATGATGTTGAAATGGAAAGAACCCCAGGTCTGACAAGGGGCTATTGTTCTCACACACCTTTGCACAGGAAGAGGGTCCAAGCACTCAGGGCCCAGTTAATGAGGAGCAGAGAGGACTGGCTGTAAGGACAGTACATGGCTGTTCTTAGCTCTCCTAGTGGGTCGTTGCTCAGAGGGGCTTGCTCTGACCACGGGCAGAAAGGGGAATTCAGTCACTGACTAAAGTCTGCAGCAGAGCCCAGAGAGGCAGCCACAGTCCTTTCAGTGGGAACTTTCTCAGGACCATTCTCAGCAATAACCTCCTTCTGATACAACTTGTTCAGTTTTAGTTTTATCATTATGTTAGGCTTGATATGAGCAGTCTGTGAACTTACACTGTGGACAAGCAAATGGCAGGGAAAGCCCAGGGGTGTGGAAGAGCATTAGTGGAGTATCCATCTACCTGGCCTGGCCAGCATGGATGCTCTGGCATTGCCATGACAGAGGGATGCATATTAATATCTCTTTCTTTAGTGCAAATTATTAATCAGCTTTCCCTGATCCCATATCAGCTGTGCCCATCTCTAAAGAATCACACTGAGAATGGGCCAGAACCACCCCTGAGCTTCAGTGTCTGGTTTAATTAGCTGATTGTAGCAAGGGCAGGTACCTGTTGGCCAAAATCATTGTCTTTGTTGGAAAGCTACTGAATTCCACATTTATGGCTGGTGCCAAAAATTTTCAATTTATTTGAGGAGAAATAACTGCAGACAGTCTGTGCTGTGTGTGAGAGCAGAGAGCAGAGCAGAGGTTTGGGTAACAGTGTCCATGTCTGAGGTTAAGGCAGCGGCCTCTGGAAGTGGAGTGGAGGCTGGTTGTGTCTTCCTGGCACGGTGCAGGGCCCTTCATGGAGTGACAGCCAGGAAGACAATGCTGTGTGAGTGGTTTCTCTCTGTCCTTGCTCTGCTTTGGCAGGGCAGCCCCAGAGGATGTATTTCCCTTCCAACAGATGGGCAAAGGCTCTGATGGATTTGCTCCTCACCAAGAGGGAGGGAGTGCTCTGGAAAAGATGGGGTCACTCAGTCTCTGTGGCTCAAGTTCAGGCTTTCCAGTTGGTAAGGGGTTGCTTTTATGGGAGTTTTTGGGCTAAGAAGACAAACTTACCAGGAACACCACCCCCCCCCCCAANAGAGAGAGAGACTAAAGTTTGAGACTCCTCTCCTGGCTTGCATTTTGAAGGAGGGATCTCAAAGCAAATACCGAGTCATCCTCTCATGCACACTGTGGTGACATCCAAAACCTTCTGGGTGTCGGTGCTGCGGGTACCGCCCACACTGGTTCCCAGGTGCTGCAGGGTGTTCCAGTTTGCAGTCTCACAGCACTGGGACAAGCAGCCAGTCCAGGGAAGCTGGTCCCCTGGGGATGCTTTAGGGTTTGTCATTTCCATGCTCAGTTTGAACGCTAGTGTGGCTCCCAGAGCTGGGGGGAGGCCAGCCTGCTCCCGCTCACCTGCGCTGGGCGTTTGGATCCGGCAGAAAGCCCTTGAGCTGGTGACAAAGGTCTGGATGTGGGCTGGAAAGTACAGTCCTGTCTCTTAGCAACTGGTTCCTACCTCTGAGCTCTCGGAGCCGTGTGTGGGACAGAGAGCATCAGTCACGCTCCCGCTGCCGCAGCAGCAACGCGCCGAGGAGGGGATGGGGGATCAGGCCGGCTCCAGCCACCGCCGAGGCGCTTAAAGAAGCTCAGGCATTTCTAGCACAAGCAGTCATCTGTGAGCCCAATCAAAGCTCCGGTTTAATTGCTTTCCTCGTGCCCTTCTCTGCCCGGCCAGCGGGCGCCAATTGGCTGCGGCAGCAGTGCCTGCCGGCACCCAGAGCCTGCTCCCCACCGCACCGGGCTGGGGACGGCAAATGAGGAGGGAGAGGGAGGACACAGCCCTTGTATTTCTAGAAAAATTAGGTGTCCTCGGGTCGTCCCCTGAACTCCTCCGCAGGGCACCTGGGAATCCCCGTCCTCATGCAGACATTTGCATGGCTGTTTTCCCTCTCAGTGCTCGTTCTGCTGTTTCACCCTCGTGTTTCCTCTCGCAGCCCAAAGCAGCTCCTCTGGTGTGCGTTTCTCAGGGGCTCACTTGCCAAGCACTGTTTCATAAACATTTTCACGAATCCTCTGCTTTGTCCTCCTAATTAACCATCCAATTGGCCCCCAATGGAGCTTTCACCTCTCCTGTGAAGATCCTGCTTGCACAGATTATAACCTGTCAGCTGCCAATTTATTCCTCACACAGAGGGCAGGTTGTATTAGCTGTCTGCCTTCCCTGCCCCACTTGCTTTGCCCTCCCTTTCCTCTGCTCCCAAAAGCATTCCTGTTTGGAGACACAGACTCACAAAAGACAAGGGAGAGCCAGATGTGAGGCCACTTCATGTGCCCCACGTGTCCAGTGATGTGGACTGAGACCAGCTGTGATGGGATGAAGTGTCACACCTGGAAGAGGGATCTCTGGGGATGGATTACCACGACAGAGTTTTTAAGACCGTGTTTGACTTCTGCTCCCCCAACATGTAGTCTCAGTTAAGAGCTCAAAAAAATTCCACTCGGTCATCCCAGGTTAGAGGGGAATCATTCCTGGACTTATCTACAAGTCTGAGTTTGGCTTTTGAAGGGTTGGGGTTCACCTAGAGTGGTTATGATGAACACGAATCAGAATACAGAGGGGGTTTACCTGAATGCAAGGGAAGAACAGAGTTACATCTTTGTCTGTCCCCTGTGGCCCCTGCCCTGCCTGACTCCCTGTGTAGGACCCTCCAGCCTTGCAGAGCCAGAGCCCAGAATAAATACAAGTGAGCCCAGGATAAATACAAGTGCCTGCTCTCACTGACGGCAGTGGACAAATGTTCTCCTGGGTTCCCATGTTGGGAAAGGGTGTGATGGAGTCCAGCATGACCCTTATGGTTCCATTATGTCCCTATTTCTTGAACCCAGCGTGGGCTCATGGGGAGCAGACATGGTGGTGGTTGGCTGTGGCAGTCAGTGTTTCCAGGCTCCAGCATCAGGGCTGTGGTGTGGTGTAGCTCAAGCTCTGCCGTGCCCTGACCTGGAGAGGAGGCTGGTTTGGAAGGGGAGGGCGTGCAGGCCTTTTATCCCCCTCCAACATCCGCTGAGCTGTCAGCATTTCCCTAGAGGCACATCACGCTGTTCCTGTGGGAGTCTCCAACAGTGGCCCACATACTGGGAACTGCCAGGGCACAGGGAGCTGGCACTGGGATGCCACACGTCCAGGGCTCAGCCTCTCAGCCCCGCCTGACCTTGATTCACTGTAGCATCATTTGTAACTGATTTTACATAATTTTTCTTACCACTGAGGAGCTGAACTGCTGCTGCTCCGTATCTTCTCCTCCTCAGTTTCATTTTGACATCACCACAATCTCACTGTAGGTGTGATGATGTCACCTGGCTGCCCTGACACTGCTGGGTCTATTCCTAGGCATAGAGGGGTCACCTTGCTGTGACAAGACATCTCGTCACTTGTTACAGTGCCTTGGCCCCCCTCTGACTCAAAGGATTTTGCTTTGGTCATGATTTTTATTAGATTAGTGCTTGGTGCTGGAGAGATCGCTCACAGTGATAAATTACTTCAAGGAAGAGCCACCTCTAGACATGTTCTGAGTTTGTGTAAAAGCTACATATTGTCAGTATTCTTTACATTCCTAGTTGTATTTTTTTTCAGGATGCTATGGAATATAAAAACTCTTTTGATTGTAAATGCAGTTTACCACCATTTCCCCCTCTTTTTTTTTTTTTTCCCATTCTGATACCATTCCCCCCCAAATCACCTAAACTAAGACCCAAATAAGGCTAAGAAATCACTGCCCACCTTTGCAGATATATTTTTTAAAAACACCAAACTCACATTTAAGAATCATAGAATCCTAGAAGGGTTTGTGCGGGAATGGACCTTAAAGCTCCTCTCGTTCCAACTTCCTGCCGTGGGCAGGGACACCTTCCACTAGACCAGGTTGCTCCAAGCCCTGTCCAACCTGACCTTGAGCACTTGCAGTGACAGAGTATCCACAGTTCCTCTGAGCAAACCCTGCCTATTTCAAAATAGTAAGAAATACTGCAACCTTATAATAATCCCCAGATAATAATGCTCGTGATCTCTTCCCCGTTGGCACCCACAGCGTGGCACTTCTCCTGCACAGGTCCTGCATACTTCAGAGAGGAGGGTGATGCTCACCAGCTGACAGGGAGTGGGAAGTCCACAGCCCTGGGGAGCAATTTCCCAGGAAGGTCAGTCAGGTGCTCCACTCACGAGGCTGCAGGAACCTTTCTCACCAAACCCAAGTGAAACAGTTCTCCAACAGCAGCTCAGGCTGCCCCATGGCACCCAGTGTTTTGTTATCCCTGAAGGAGCCAGCTCCCCCTCGCTCCTGGCCAGCACGTGCAGGGTCACATTTATTGGGGAGCACTGCGCTTGCCTCTGCCTGCCAAATCCAGCTGCTCCTGCGGCTTCCCCGCCGGCACACAGCCTGGTGCTGGCAGGGAGGCAGCTCTGCTCTCTTGCGCTGTGCAAAATGTCCTCTGCCTCCCGGGCAGAGCAGGCATCCAGAGAGCCTCTAAGCAGGCATCTGAGCAAGACTCTCTTCTTGCTGGGCTTCTCCTCTGTCCTTCAGGCAGCCCTGGGATGGGTGGCAGCCCCGGGATGGATGGCAGCCCCGGGATGGATGGCAGCCCCATCCCCGGCCGCCCACCAGACCCCAAGCACACCAACCTCTCTTTGGCACCCTGCACCTGGGCCTTCTCCACAGCTGGAGGCAGGGCTGCCATTTCCAGGCTCGCCCCTCCCAGGCTGCTCTGTTTTCATTCCCAGGCCTGGGAGCCAGGAGAGGAATAAGCTGAGGTCAGAGCAAAGGCCTGGACCCATCCCCATGGCTCAGCTGTGGCAGCTGAAAGAGCGGCTCACTCTGAAGAGGCGCCTGTGCCCTGTGAAAGACACACACCTCAGCTGTGTTTGCCAGCTAAAAATAAAGTACCCAGCTCCCCTCATGAGGAAGTATTTACTTTGGGAAAAAAAAAAAAGTATTGTGTACAGTTCTGGGTAGAGAAACAATGTGCATGCCCCTAGTCTCGGCCTGAGTCAGCACAGAGTGTCGGGAAAATTGTTTCTTCTTGTGCCTCAGTTTCCCCAGGAGAAATGAGACCTCTTGGGCCAGAGGGATGCTCAGCTGCTCAGGAGGGCTGGGGCTGTTTTCACTGCAATGAGTGGAGCTGGAGCACTAAGTGCAGGATGGGGCTTCGTGTTTGCTTGGTGCAGCAAGACACAACACAAAATGCTCAGCACAGGGAAGCACCATCAGCATTTTAGCAACTGCTTTTCTCCCATTTTTCAACCAGAAATGATCAGAAAAATTTCCTAGCAAAATATTTCTAGGAGAAAAAAGAGCAAAATCTGTCAGTCAGAGCATTTCCCATCATCTTCTCGTGGGTTCTTTTATTATGAGCAATACAGCTGATACTGTTTTCAGCCCAGTGTCTCCCTGGTGCCTATTTCTAAGGCACGCACTGTGCCCGTGGCATGAGGGGCAAGAGGAAGAGGGAAGTTCGAGGAATCTAGCTCCTCTTTCTCCTCGCAGCATTAGCAGAGGGAGCCTGCTGTGGTTTAACATATCCCCCGCAAAAGCTGCTTTCATCCTACACCTAAATACCATGAGGAGTGAACTTCCTAAAGCCCTGGAGAAGTCTAAATATAGAAGCCAATCAAGGGCTGACTTCCCAGAGATGAGAAGTACCAAGAACAGTTTCTTGATCAAAAGTTGTAAGAGTCCATATTGAAATAAAATGTCTGTTTTGGTGCTGAAGCCTGTGCAGGAGGAGTAGTTGCAGGGGTGCTGGTGGTGGCCACAGCACTGGCACAGGTGGACACTGAGAAGCCATGGGCTGCTCAGGGGGATGGACTTGAGGAATCATGGTTTTCAGAGGAAATTCTTCCCTGTGAGGGTGGCAGGATACTGGCACAGGCTGCCCAGAGAAGCTGTGGTTGCCCCATCCCTGGAAATGCGCAAGGCCAGGTTGGATGGGGCTTGGAGAAATCCGGTCTAGAGGAAGGTGTCCCTGCCCATGGCAGAGGGATTGTAAATAGATGGTTTTCAAGGTCCTTTCTAATCCAAACCATTCCATGTTTCTTTGATTTCTGGAGCACTTGGTGAGAAGTTTCTGGTGTCATGGCAGGATTACATCCCATCCTGTATATCACAGTTTCTGATCCCAGTAGGTCCCAACTGCTTTATCCTGTGCACAGCCACTCTCTGGTCCAGCTGAGCATTTTTGTCAGCAGACCAAAAATTCCTTTAGAACAAATACAACTTGTAGAAAATTAGAAAGGCAGTTCAAAGAGGAAAGAGCAGCAAAGTGCTCAGATAAAACCCAAACCCCACTTTTGCTCATCTCAAAAAAGGGGTCCTCCTTTGTGCAGGAGAAGGAACCACCCAGGGCTGGAAGAAAGGGTGAGGGATGGGTGAGTGCCACAGGAATGGCACTGCTGCTGGTGTAGGCTGGGGAACCCATAGTCATGCCGTGGGGTGACTCCAGCATGGGACAGGACTCTGATCCTGACTTGGCTGTGGGCAGTGGCTGTGTCCCACAGCCAGCAGCAGCTGGAGCACAGGCAGAGCGAGCGACGTGGCCTGTCTGTGTGTACAAGGGAGGTGACCTTGAGGGACAGCTCGATACGGCTGGCCCCAAACATCCAGCTCAGCTGTCCCAGGGATGAGGGTGACAGTGGCCCTTCCAGCCAGCAGCAGGAAATTAGTTTAACGTGCGACTCTGTACTGGGGCGGGGAGATGCTGTGGTTGGGAGATACAGAAGGGAACGCTTTCATGTGGGAAGTGCAAGGAGAGGCGAGGGCAGGGGGTCTGCTCCCGGGCAGAGAGCAGAACACAGCCATTATCAGGCAGGGCTCTGCTGGCAGGAAGCGGCTTTTGACTCACAGGAAGCTGAATTCGGCTGGTATCAGTCCCTCGCGCAAGGGCCAGGACAGTGCTTTATCTGCTGTTGAGCACAGCAGATGGGGAAGCAGTCGGCACTCCCTCCCATCCCACTCCTGCTCCAGCAGTCCCAGTCTGATGGCCCTCCAGCATAACCCCCTTGGAAAAGGGATGCTTCCCTGCAGAACCATGAAGCGGGGTAGCTTCCTGGGCCCCAGGAGAACTGCCAGTCCCACTGCAGAAGGCAGATATTGCCCTGCCAGCCAGTGCAAGGGCAGAGCCAAGACACTCCACGCTGCTGAGCCCAGAACAGGCAGTTTCCAGTTCCTCTGGCAGTGCCTACCCCAGTCAGTCTGAAGAGATGAGGTGCTGGGAGCCTGCAGGCTTTGGAGAGCTCAGGTTAAATGCTCCCAGATTCTCCCAGGTTGGGGAAGGGCTTGCAGGGTTGAGAAGTCCTATGTGTGAAGCCTGCTGTCATCCCTTGGCCTCCCTGAAGCTGCCTGAGTTGGGAGTCTGGTTTCGCTGGGGTGGTGGCAGCTCGCTGAGGCCTGGAGTGGAGGTCACCACGGGCAGCATGGACTGGATCAGGTAGCAGCTGCTGGCCGTAGATCTACTGCCCCACAGAAAACAGGACTAGCTCATCTATGCTGCAGTTTGGCTGTGAAAAATCTCCCATTAGGGCAGTTTTCATACCCAGGCCAGGCTGCTGAGGAATGGCCACAGGGGCTGGTGGAGACACAGCAGGTTGCTGGGAGCAGAGGGAGCTGGGTGGGTGGAGGAGGCCGGTCATGGAGATGTGTGGGTGCTGCTGCCAGGCTCCAAGGCAGGACCGGGCTGTGTAGGAGTGATGGCAGGGCTGTGTGGGAGCATGGCGGGTCTGTGTAGGAGCTACAGCAGGTCCCATGTGGGAACAAGGCGAGTCCATATGGGAGCATGGCAGGGCCCTAGGAGCATGGGAGGGCAGTGGGAGCCAGGGCAGGTCTGTGTGGGAACACGCCAGGTCCGTGTGGGAGCCTGACAGGGCAGTGGGAGCCAGGGCAGGTCTGTGTGGGAACACGCCAGGTCCGTGTGGGAGCCTGACAGGGCAGTGGGAGCCAGGGCAGGTCTGTGTGGGAACACGCCAGGTCCGTGTGGGNGTGGCGGGGCTGGGCGCTGCCAGCGCCATGGCCGGGCCCCGGCGCTGGGAAGCGCTGCCCGGCCCGTGCCGCGCCCGGGACAGCGCTGCCTGAAATGGCTGTCGCCGCTCGGGGCCGGGCACGGGAGGGGACCTCGGCCCGCAGAGGCGCCTCCCCGCACGGATTCGCGGGTGCTGGGGGTGGCCGGGGTCGGAGGGATGGAGCAGGGACAGAGGAGGTGCAGGGGCAGCGAGGCCCAGCAGAGTGGTCCTAGGGCAGAGGGGCCCGGGGGGTCCCCAGAGATGTGAAGCTAGAGGAGGTGCGGAAGACAAAGGACACTGGGGAGGAAAAAGACCTGATGGAGGAGAGGAGCTGAGAGGAGAGAGTGCTCACAGCTCTGGGAAGGTGGGGAGGATGAGAGGAAAGCGAGGGGGGTGAGAACTGTGGACCACAGTACACAGAGACAGAGAAGGAGAGATTTGGGAAGGGGGAGAGATAGACGGTGCTAGGCAAATATAGGGGAAAGGAGGATGGCTGGAAGGTGGCAGAGGGACTCCTCAACATCTGAAATGCCACCCGCTTCCAAGCACCTGTGTTAGTGCTGAGCTTTGCTCCTGAAATCTTTTGCTCCTTATGGAGGCAGGTGATTTCTAATAATGCCCCAACAGCAGGACAGGGGCATAAAAGCATCCCTTCTTCCCATTCTGCTTCCCAACTGAATTTTTACTGCTATTTAAACCTGAGGGGTTTTAAGCCTTTCTGAGATATTATGGGCTCTGACTCATGCCTTGAATACTGGTGAGCAATGCTGGGTGTGGAAGGAGGAACCCGAGGGGCGTGGGCCCCTCAGAGAGGTACTCTACAGCACACGTGTCCTCTTAAATCCTAGGTCAACATTTGGGTATATTGCCAGATAAAAACCTCCCTAATCCTGGAGGCACTGACTTGATACAGCTTCTTATACCCAGTGGCTTTGATACTGCTTGCATCTCACCTGCTTCCCAAAGCTAAATAATCATCACGGGGAGAGCAGTCACAAGGCTGAGGAGGGGATGGAGAGACGCAAGGAGTCAGGGGAGGATCGCTGCAGGGAGTGGGATGCTGAGGAGGCAGCTCCGGCATCCGGCATCCAGCCGGGTGGAGAGGAGAGCGCTGCCGGGTGTGCAGGGAGGCTGTAGCAATGCCCAGACCCTGAGGTTACTTTCACTGCGTTCCTTCTGAACCCAGGGAGGAAGCAGGGTCCTGCTGGCCTTGCAGGGAGGAGGATATTAGCTGGTTGGAAGCTGTGATTTGCATACAGGGTTGGTTACAGCCTTAATTTTGAGGGCTCCGCTTGTTAGATCTGACTGTGCTTTTCCCCTGCTGCATTTTCCTTTGTCCTGTTTCTGTAATTATCCTCATTTCAACCCTGCTCTGAGGATTATTGGTCAGTAGGAAGCCTCCTAATGCCCGCTCCTCCTTGGCAGGGGAATACCCATGCCCTCGATTAAACTGAAACTCTCTGAACGGTGACAGAAGAAATTAGATCTATATTCCTCAAAGACACTCCCTGGGGCGAAGTTTCCCGACCCCCACCACGCAGCCCTGCCACCCTGCCCCTTGTGTTCGCTCTCAATATTCTCTTTGTTACAGCCACCTTCAGACCCGGCTTGGGGCTCTCTGGGGAGGGCAGAGGTGGTTTGTGTTGGAAAATCCTCGTGCCCGTGTCCCGGGTGAGCTCAGCGACCGTCCCGCTGCAGCCTGTGCCCAGGACAGGCAGTCTCTGTTCCGAAATTGGGGTGAGGAGCCAACGCTAATAGGCAGTGCTGTACATTAAATGACTGCTCCTCTGAGATGTTGGGTAGCTTTAGCAGAAGGTGGGCCCACAAAGTGATTGATTTTTGAGAGGCCCTTCACTGGTGGCTTAAAGAACAGCATTTATTCAATCTATAGACTGTGTAAGATACACAGAGCCCAACCAAGGACAACAGAAACGCAGCTTAGGAGACTGGGTGTTCCCTTTGCATGCAGACCCCTGCCAGACCCTGCCCACAGACCCTGCCCACAGCTCCCTGCCAGCCTCTGCCTGCCCTCAGGGACGTGTGAATGCACGTGAAAAAGATAGTTTGCAGGTCATTTAGATGTGCAGGTTGCTGCTTAGCAGCCTGGTGGGTGTCCACTGGACAACATCCATGCATTCCTTTTGGAAAGCAGCCTTTTAAAGGGATGTTATCTATATGTGTGTGTGTGTATATACATACATATATATATATATAGTCTATGCAAAACTGGCATTTTATTCAAGGAACAAGCTAAGTGACCTCCCAAAGCCTGGCCCTTTCTCAGTCCCTCCTGCCATAACAGTAGCCACTGATCCCCTCCCACTAGCCCTTCCTGCTCTGGTGCTTTGTGCCGAGTGCTGATAGCAGCTGCCGGGTCCCAGAGGCTGCCTCCCCTTCCCACGGCATACCCTGCCAGTGTGAGCTGACACCGTTGGTGCCAGTCAGCTCGGAGGAGCACTGCTCCCCACACTTCCCACTCCCATCAGTCTGTCACCACTGTCGTGTGGCAGAATTACTGCCTCCTGCTCTCCAGCACATCCGAACACACAAAGAGCTGTGCTGCTGCTGCCAGCGCTCAGCTGCTCTGCGTCTGTGAGAGGGAGGGAGCCTTGGAAAGGTCAGTGCAGGGAAGGAGGGGATGCTGGCTCCTTCCTTTAGGGGCTGTATCCTGGCATCACAGTGAAACCTTGTCCTGCTGGCTGATCCATGTCCACGGGGACTGCAGCCAGCAAGAGCACCTCACATCTCAGGGCTTTCCAGGGTGGTTTAGCACCATGTGCAGGTCCAAAGAGCTTCCCCTGTCTGTTCCCTGCCTAGCAAAACCATCCCACATTACAGAAATTGAATTTCCTGATCTGGTGTCACTCCACTCTGGACTCTTCCCTTGTTTTTATTCCTGGCCCAATTTCGTTGCCAGCTTTAGCAGCACAACAGCAGCAGCCGCCACTGCCCTGGCTACAGCAGGATCCTCCCTGAAGCGATGTTTAATTTATCCCCCACGTCCCCCGTGCCCAAGGCAGCCTGAGGCGGGAGCACTGCCACTCTGCCCCCTCCAACCGCATTAGCCCCGGGCCGATCTCGTCACCCCTGTCACCCATCGCTGACACTAACTCAACTTGCCTGCACTGTTGTAGGGGGCAGATGGACTGTCGGAGCCCGAGGGCATCTCTCTGAAACGCGTGGCTGTGGTGGAAGATTTCTTTGACATCATCTACTCGATGCATGTGGAAAGCTCGTCGGAGCCGGGCAAAGCACCCAAACATGCCGGGCAGAAGAAAACCTACCGAGCGGTGAGAGTCCCCCCGTGCCCCGGGCAGGGAGGGCACTGGAGCGGAGGGCGGCGGGAGGGAGAGTCCCTCGGGAATGGGGATGACAGGGCAGGTATGAGCAGAGCCACTGGCGGGAGGCAGAGGCGAGGCAGAGCCCAGTGTGCCTGTGCGGGGAGGCGTGAGGAAGGAGGGGTTTAAAGGCAGAGCAGCTGTGCTCGGGGACAGGAATCCGGGCTGCAGCGGCAGCGCAGCGCGGCTGCTGGGAGAGGAGAGAGCAAGGGAATCATACAAAGACACTGTGCATGTCTGAAGAGAAAAGGAAGAGAAATCCTCAGTATTAGTGATGGACGAGAGAATGTTTATCCAGTCCCTTGCACGCTCTATGTCGTCTGCCTCCCTGTCTCCGTCAGCCAGAGGGAAATGTCTCATGTGGGCCTTGAAGGTCAGGAGCAGCCGGAAAGGGGGACTGGGGCATGGCCGTGGCCTTCCCTCCTCTCCAGCCCATCCTGGGTTTCCTCAGTTACAAAATGGAGGCAGGCACCCAGCTAAGACTTGTCTTGGTTCTGTGGATGCCAAGAACCAGCTCTATCCATCCTGAAACACCACTCTAGTTAGGTCAGGAATAATTTAGCTTGAAGTGTGCTTCTCCAGGGAGCTTGCTGTTTCTCCTGACTCTGCACAGCCCTTCGATGCAAACATTTAGGCTCTCCTTTTACAGGAAGAGCTGAATTTACTGTCCAAAACCAAGCTACTCCCTGGAATCCCACAGCCCTAAGGACCAGGTCGCTTAGAGACAGGAGCGGCTTGCTGGCAGCTCATCTCTCTGGCGTATACAATGTCTCAGAGAGGTCTTTGCCGGCTGCCCTGTCTCAGTGGTGATGCCTGAGGTTCTGCACAGCTCAGTGTGCCGCCAGAGTCAGCACAGGGTTGGAGCCTGTCCTGCCTGCCTATGTCTGTGCTCCATCCATGCTGTGGTGCTGGCAGTGCTGGTGAGGCAGCACAGTGCCCTGCAGCCTCGCACATGTGGTGGGAGTCCCCAGGGAGCAGGGCTCTGCACACAGAGCTCATGAAATCACTCCCTGCCCTGAGCACTCGAGTCCTGTCCCTGCAGCAGAGCATGGGGCTGGGGCACACACTGACCCTCCCTGACTGGGGGCAAGTGACCTTTCTGTGGTCCAGGGGGGGGCAGCCCCATCAGCATGACCACAATTCAAAAACTCTCTGCTCATTTCCCTAGCAAACCACTCCGACCCTTCCCTAATTCCTTCAATTCATCTCTCTGGAGGACTAATCTGTGCCCTGCACAGCCCCAGGGGAGCAGGCTGGATCCGTCTGTTTTCCCAGGCCTGCTCACAGCAGTCAGAGAGCTTCACGCTCCACCCCTCATCTCCCTCTTGAGCTGAGATCATCACATCAGCAGCGTGTATCCCCTCCTGACCTGGCAGGACACTGCTGGCTGGGCTGCCCAGCCTCGCTCCTGCCCTTGCTCCCCCGAGCGCCTTTGTAGCCTGAGCTGGAAGGTGAAATGGTGCAGAGCACATAGCATGCCTGGCACGGGTGCACAAAGGGACGCTGCTGGTGGCCAGCTGGGAGGCTCCAGGATCCCCTGCTTCCTTCTCCCTTCTCCCTTTCCCCAGCACTTCTGATTAGAGACACTGGAGAGTTTGCCCTTGTCCATGACCTCTGAAGGGAGGCAATCAGAAAGGGAGTTTGGATGGGAGATAACTCATCAAGGAAGCTGTCTGCTCTGCAGAGCATCAAATCAGCTGAGAAATAACAACTGTATCACTAAAATTAGCTGAACATTTGCAGCAGAGACTGTGGGCTTGCTGGAGCAAAAGAGGCAGAGAGATGGCTGAGCCCGGCGGGCAGCACGCAGGGACAGTTCCCTGCCTGCAACACCACATCACGGCTGCCACCAGCAATTTCCAGGGTCCTCATTTCAGCGTTTCTGCGGGAATCCCTTTCCCGCTAGTGCATCGATAAATATCACACAGAGGCGAAGACTGAGCTGGCATCCGCTCGGCCTCAACAGAGCTCACTGGGGCTGCAGCTAAATAGGAGGAGAATCCCATGAGGACCAGCCACTGCAGCCTCCATTTGAGCGCTGGGACAAGGTCCCCGCCTGAACTTTCCACCCATCTGGCATTCTGTGCGTGTGAAAGCCCGGGCTCTGCTGCCGCGCAGTGGAGACGGATGCGGCTCCCTCCCACCGCAGAGCCGGGCACGGCGCTGCCTTAGCCACGATCCAGCAAAGCCTCTGCCCCTGCCCCGCTGCTCTGCTTCTAGAACAGCACTCTCTCAGGGTAGAAAAATGCATGGAATTTTGGTGGTTTTGTATCTAATGTGCACTTTTAGAATTTAGGTATTATTTGTTAACTACGTAAGGTAGGAGGATGATGCCCACCAGCCAGAGGAGGGGGATCAGGACATCCTGGGCCGTCCTCCCAGCTCAGCCTCATCAACAGCCCTTACCCACGAGGTGTGTGATTGCAGCCCCACTTCCCGTCCTGAGCCCCACTTCTGCAGCCCTGAGGACTGGAACAAACAATTGAATTTCTGTCTGCTTTATGACCCCACTTGTAAGTGCTGTGACCCCTGTGGGGGTCACGGCCCCTGGTTTGGGAACCGCCGTGCTCGGACAAGTCACTTAGACCAAACAGGATGGGTGATTAACCATAGGAACCAGCCCAACGTAAGAGGTGGGCTCTCCACCTTTTAATGCCTTCCAATTAAGACCAGATGTCTTCCTGGATGATGTTTTAGGCAAACCACAGACCACTGGGCTCCAGGAGAACCTGGGTGAAGTTTCGTGACTTGTGCTACACAGGTCAGACTCCAAGATTTGATGGTCTCTTATGGCCTTAAAGAAGTCCACATTAAAATTGATTCATTCCTTCTCCAAATAATCTAGTCTTGATCTTTAGAAATACCATAAAATTACTGCTGGCAGGAATTAATTGCCATTACAAGACTCTGGTATTGCTAGACACCTTCTATGGGTGCTTAGGTCTGGATTTAGTGTTTAACTTTAAGCATCCAAGTTTTAAATATTTATCCTTAGCTTTTCCTCATCTGTAAAATACATATCCCACAAAGGTTCAGGAGCCTTAATTCATTACTGTTTGGAAAAATGTTTTCAATCCCCTAGATAAAATATGTCACAGAAGTGCAAAGTATTATTAACAGTAATTGATTGTCATTGTGGGAAAAAGTGACCTGCCCTTACAAAAGATTAATGGATTCTTCAGGTTACTGGTGTGATGGTAATTAACAATGCAAACAGAGCTGACGAGGCCTTACTTTCGCATTTGATTCTTACATGTTCATAGCTTTGCTCTTCCCAGACTCCAAGGGGGAATGGGAAGGGGTTTCTGGGAAGGTTACGGGTACGCAGGGATACCAAAGGTCTGATCATTTGTGTCTTGGTGCCTCACTCGCACACCAGTTACCCTCCCAAAGTGTTCCCCCACCAGCAGCTGCTCTAGAGGAAGGGATTTAGGGCTGGACGTGTGGCTCAGAGTTGTGCCCATGGTCCCCGCACTCTCCACCCCGTTCTCCCTCTCCCAGGACATACAGTTCTCTGTTGTTTCTCCAGATTGCAGAGACCTACGCTTTCCTCCCGAGAGAGGCTGTGACCAGGTTCCTGATGAGTTGCACTGAGTGCCAGAAGAGGATGCATTTCAACTCCAACGGCCTGGAGCCCAAAGGTAAAGCGCCAGCAGAGCTGACATTGCATTTTGCACCAGCACAGTGCCACCGACAGCTGCCCGATACTGCCCCGCCCAGGAGATAGATCGTAACCTAAGGGTTTCCCTAACCTGGGCTATTTTTCATCTTACAGCCAAGCTGAAGGAATTGCTTAAACCTACTTCTTACAGCTTAGGGAGGAGAAGCAGCCTGACTTTCTTTCTGAGCTTCCCCAGTGCCGCCCAAAACATGGGTCAAAAATACCACAGATATGGCTGCAGTCAATCCATGATCATGTGTGGGTGGAACCTTCAATGTCTGAAAAAAAATAACCTAAATTTTTTCCCTGGAATTTTGTATTGAAAGACACAGAATATGTCTGAATAGCTGAAGTTTCTGATAAAGCAGCAATTTACACTAATTAATTGATAAGCATGTGATCCTGAGTTAGATAATGGCAAGTGTTTTGGCAATCACAGTTACACTGTGCCTATGTACACACACAATTAGTGTGGCCATTGAGGTGGTTGACTCATTATAGTTCTT
This sequence comes from Donacobius atricapilla, assembly GCA_013397315.1. NCBI lineage: Eukaryota > Metazoa > Chordata > Aves > Passeriformes > Mimidae > Donacobius > Donacobius atricapilla. The sequence goes on from WBMY01015889.1 coordinate 19,892, forward strand.
TTGTGGACAATCTGCAGCTCCTTAGGTCTAAGAGAGAGGAGGAGTGGGAAGAAGATGGGACCAGGTTCTCTTCCAGAGCAGCTGGTTAAATGTGTGGTTTTTTTTGTGAATTACAAACTTGTTTTTATGATCAAGTGCAAAGCATCAAAGTGATGTTGGTTTCAGCCACTAAAATTGCTTCTTAAAAAAAAAAACCATAAGCAAACTGTAGGGAGTTGGTCTGTTTCAAAAGTGGCAAGGCAAAGTGGCCCTTTTGGCAGCTCTTATCAAGAAGGGAAGCAGAATTTAAGAAACAAAAGGCTCAACAATAGAGAATTTCTGGTATTCAATACTGATTGCCAACTGTTTACTGCTGGGAGCAGAGCTATGGACATCGCAGAGTTTTTGTGTAAGTGGATTATGTGCCATCTATCTAAAGGTAGTGACTGAAATGCTTTGTACTCATTATATTTTTTAAAAACTCTCAAAAACTCTCCCAAATAACTCCATGTGGATTCTGTTAGTTGAAGCTCCATTACCACAGCACTTCCCACTCTTCTAGCTAAGGGCCTGATCCCTCTTACCAATTATATCAAGAAAAGTTTTGGCCTTTGGCCTTGCTGGGAGCAAACCTGACCTTCACACTGTTTGCACTGCATCCATCACGGGTGACGTTCCAGTACTGTGGCTGCAGCAGCAGCTCATGGATGGGAAGGGTGATGGGATGAGTCAGGCCAACAGGGATGTCACTTGTTGGCTTCACCCACACCAGGACACCTTCCTAAATGCCTGGCAGTAGCTGAGCTGCCAGTTCCAGAGCTTGGGGTCCCGTTTCAGGAGGCAAGCTAATGAAAAGGGTGGTTGTTCTTTCACAGATTCACAGACTGGCTTGGTTTGGAAGGAACCTTAAAGTCCATCTCATTCCAACCCCTTGCCAAGGCAGGTACACCTTCCGTTAGATCAGGTTGCTCAGAGCCCTGTCCAACCTGGTCTTCCTTCAGGGGCTTCCACCCACCATGCTGTATCTCCTGTTCCTCTCCCAGCAACACACACCCATCCCAGTTCAGAGGCAGTTCAGGGAACACCCAGTTCTGGATATCCCCTGCAGTGTAGTCCTAGCTGTGGGAACCGTGATCAGGGCTGACATCCATCTGTCCTGAACAAATTTATAAATTAATATCAATTATTGATTATTTTCGTAAAGCTTCTTCCCTTAGCAGTTCTCTTAAAAAAAAATCAATCAGGAATACAAAGGATCTCACAGGTAAAAATTCCCACCAGGAATGAAAGGACAGAAGTGCTTCTCTGCCGGAATAGTGCCTAAATAGTGGCTAAGTACATGTGAAAATGCATTGAGTAGATTAGATAAGGTTACTTCTACTGGGGAGGGGTGTCTGATTTCAGGACACGTATTCAGGAATTTATCAGGAGCAAATCACCTAAAAAAACCACTGAGGTCATAGAAGAATTACTGAGGTGTATGCACATGCATACACACATAGAAGCACATACAGGTAAAGTTTAACTCAGTAAGATGACAAAATTTGAGTGATTCCCATCTCTTTCTACTTCTCTTGTCCATGAAACAAATCTGAACACATTTAATTTGTGATCACAAAAATCCCTAATTAGTCATATCTGACATCAAACCCTGCAGGGCACACACATCATTCATAAAAGCAAATTGTCTTACTTGTGGGAAAGTTTGGACGTCACTGGGCTTCACTGGCATCTCTTTACAGTTTTATTAAATTAGGAGTGATTCTGGTGGAGTGATAAAAATGTGGAGCTAGGATCAAAACCGTTTCTGCCTGTTCCATCTGTGTGTCCAACATGTGGGGCATGTGACAGAGAGAACTGAAAAAATTAGCTAAAGGATTCCAGGAGCTTCCTCTTGTGACATAGGATGTGAGGATTGTTCCCGTGGAGCCCCCTGGCCTTTTAAAACAAAGGTTTTCTTTCTTTTCCAGATAACTTAGGGAAAAAAAAAAAAAAAAAGGTTTGGTTGCTTAGGCTCAAGCCCTTATGTGGTGCAGTTGCACAAATTCATAGTAAATTTGTGGCCTCTAATGGGATTGTTCCAAATTTACATCAGGATGGTTTCAGGCAGAATCTAAGCACTAAAAGATCACTTACCTCCCTTTTCCTCTCCATCTGAACTTATGAAGCTGCTCCTGTTCAGCTTCATTCATCTCTGCAGTGCTGAGCAGTGGAGTGAGGAATGGCAGGAGAGCAACTTGTCATCCTCAGAGATCTGAAACAGTCACCTCATCCACGCCTGTGCTTCAGGAGAGAACAGCTCTATCTGTGTTACTCTTAGCAAATGTTTTCCTAAACTCTTAGGGACTCAGCCAGCTGGAGACAGTGGCAGGTTTTGTTCCTATGAAAAGCTCCCCTTGCGCTGGGATTTTAGCATCTTTTCATCACAGCACAGCATCCGTGCACAGCAGAATAAGGGTTTATTTTGGGTGTTTAATATACAGAGACATAGAAGTGCTCCTAATCTGTAGGTCAAAGCATGACAGAGACTGCTGACATACAGCCTTGAGAAGAGATGGAGGATTCAGTTTACAAGGTTCCTAAAAGCAGTGGACCTTCATATTTGGGCAAGTTGATGGTTTGAGTGGCACTGGCCACTCTTCCCTGCACCCACAGGCAGGAATGCTCCATCTGCCCAGGAACGGACTAGATGAACCTGAGAAAAAAACATTGTATTTCCATGGACCCCGTCAGTGTCTTGATAGAGAAGATTTGCAATGACCTTTGTGATGTTTAAGTCAATTACAGGCAATTTTGGGGTCAGGTAATTTCTTAATCAGACATGATAGATGTGGCATTTCCAGAGGTGTGGAGCATCTTCAGGTCTGCTGAGTTTCGACAAATTTTTTGACACTCAGCATTTCTGAGAAGCAGGCCCATTAAGATTGGGTTGATGGCTTTTCTGAGGTGCTGTAAAACATTTTGTGCAGGCTCTTTTTCAAGGGGCTCTGTCACACATGCCTGTGAAACCAGTGACCCCAGAAAATGCAAGGCAGACAGGGAGATCCAGAACCAGGAATGGAAACCTCCCACCATAAGTTCACCTTCAGCTCCTGGGAATCCTTCTCCCTCCACTGCTGCTTAAGCTCCCTGTCCAATGGATACCACACATCCCTTCAGCATGTGCTGGAAGGTTGCATTAATTCTCCAAACTTGCATCTGCCTGTGCTGGAGGCAAAGAAATCTTGCTTGTGGCCATCAGCCATCCCTGTGGATAATGGCAGCTTTCCTCCTGGACAAACCCACTGCATGAGCCTGCAAATTCAGTGTTAGAACAGATCATTCCAGCAGCCTTCATGTTCTGTGTCCTGCAAGATCTGCAGTGGTGGTGGCAGAGCAGAAAAATCTTTGAGAATTCAGAGAAGTCACTGAGAATTTGCTCTGTGGGGACTCGGCCTGGCCAGACAGAGTGATTTGCAGGAGCATCCAAACCTGGAGCCATCTCTAGAGCTCAGTGTGATGCAGCCAGAGGAATCAACAGGAACAATTTAAATTAAAGATCGCTAAAATTAAGTTTGTGTTTTAATGAGGATGTTGAAAATAATCTTCATCACCAGATAGAGATACTTAATACAATGCCTTAATGTTAACTCCTACCTGAGGGAATCCCAGCAAAATTGTCAAGACTTTGCAATGCTGAAACAAGCTGCAAATAGATCCTTGCTCATCATCCCCTGCACAAATCCCATGTGCATGGAAGTACTTCTGAGGCTTCAGCAAGACTCAGTTTCTTCCTCAAGTTTGGGGAACCCTGAAAAATTATACTGAAAAATTATGTGTAGCTTTTTCACAGCAATGCTTGTTTGTTGTTTTTTTTTTTTTCTTTTCCCAAGACAACATCTGTTCTGTAATTATGTTTTTGGTGGGGTCATGTTCTTAGAGGAACCTTCTCTCAGTGGGTGGTGGCTCTTGCCAGGGATTTGAAGTTCTCCTGAATACCCCTGAGTAATAGTTACGAGAACACATCTGCACGTCCCTCATCTAAATAAAGCTTCTCCTCCGTTCTTCAGAGAGCGAGCCACCTTCCTCCTTGGTTTCTGGGATCATTGACTACAACATGCCCCTTACCTCGACTTACCTGAAGCAGATGAAGCTGCGGGTGATGAATTCACAGGAGCAGGTGAGTGCTGTGCCGGGATCTGCCTGTGCCAGAGGCGCTGAACGGAGTGATGGGGCGGGGCACATCGATTCTGGGAGGATGTTTCTGGGAATAGTTGGTTTGTCCAAGCTGGTCAGGCTCTGACCAAGTGCTGCTGCATGGCAGTTGGGAGGCAGCACATCCTGGATCTCCCGGCTCAGGGGAAGCTGGGCTGCTTCAGAGTCGTGCCAGTGGAGAGGGGCAGAGATGGGGTTGATTAAGTTATTGCTTGTAACAGTCTGCTTGTTCTTTAGACATACTGTTCTTCTAAGAAATTGTTTAAAAATAAATATGGCAAGTAGTAATTTGTTTATCTCCCTCTGATGTCTGGGAGCTTTAGCAGATGGGGTCTGAAGCCCAGACCTGGCTTTGGTTGCTCTAGGGCTCTCTTAAACTGCTCAGCAACTTGAGGGGGTTCAGCTGCAGCCGCCTCGCTCCCACGTCAAAGTGGGGCACAGCTCCGTTGTTTGGTGACAGTGTTAAGCCACTGGATTTTGTTTTGGGGATGTATGGGGCACCCTGCCACAGGATTATACCCAAGCTGTGCAATTTTCTGAAGTTCTGCAGCTGCAGAATTAGCTATGGGAACCTCTGTGCACCATGGAAACAGTCTATAAAAAGAAAAGTATGTTTTACTTGCTCCCCACAATCTTCTCTGGAAGCCAGTGCTGGATTTTCTTTCCAGCACACTGAAACCTGAACCTGATTTCACACATTGCTGCCAGTGGCAAGATGTGACAGCATTTGCATGGTGCTGTGGTGGAAAACATTGCTGGGAGCCTGAGCATCCAGCAGCTTCCTAAAGGGATGTGGGTTAGAGCATCACTGCCAGGGTGTAAAGTGCCAAGTGTGGGGTTGCTGGAGGGATACTGAGCTCCTCCATCACTTCTGTTGTGAAATCTGCTTGCTGGAGGACAAAATGGCATCTGGTGGGAAGCACTTCTGTGTCTCAGAGCTTTTTCCTTTGCACTTGTTTGACACTCAAGGAAGTTTCAGGATTTTTTTCATGTTTTGAAAGGTGAAAGGCTGATGTGCCAGGTTTTGTGCTCATGATGGGCCGGGCAGTAGAACTGTGGACAGTCTGGGGGGGAACTGGGCTGAACTGGGCTGTGGACATGGATGTGCCCCTTTGTGCCATCTGATTGCTACTTTGGGACCCCTTATGGATAAACAGGGCAACATGTTCCAACCACCTTTGGGTTGTTCACTGTTTGTTGGGTCTTGATGCAGCTCCTGGCAGAGTGACATTGGTGGGGCAGACCCTGCAACCCTGTTCTTCCCAAAGGTCAGGGACTCAGGGGCCATGAAAGCTGGCTGTGCTTTTCAGCATTTGAGGTGGTTGTTTCAAGTTAAGTTTGCTGCATACTGAGTGGTTTGACTTGTCACTATTTATGCATTTTCAACCAGTTCCTCTTGGCCGTGAAGCTGCTTAAGGGAAGTGTGCTACAGACCTTCATTAAACTCCTGTACCCAGTTTATACAGGTAGCGAACTGGCCTTGCAGTTTGATCTTTCTCCCAGGATAGCAAACCACCCAGAGGTGTGGGAGGTTTGCTGTCCTGAGAGTAAGATCAAACTGGGACGCTTCAGTAGTGGATCTTGAGTTTTCGAGCTGCCTGCTTAGGGATGCTTGTTTTGCGAACTTTGGTTGATAATTTAGATTTTATACCCTGAATTCTGGTGCAGCAGCCTGCACTGGAACTGTCACTAGATCGATATAATGTGCTGCTACCATGAATACTCCTGAAGCTTGCAGGGATTGGAATAGAAGCGTATATCATGCAGGAACAAAAAGGGACCAGCCGAGGCGACCAGCAGTTGTTGGTTTAGATCATAAATCAAATGGTTTGATGTTATTCCCTGCCTCTAAAGTTTTCCTTCTCCTGTGTTCCTGTCGTTACACTGTAGCGCAGCTTTTCAAGCTTTTCAAGCCCTAGCAGCCAAGGGAAAAACCTGCTTGGAAGAAGTAAAATTTGCTGTTTGCTGTGTTACTGAAACTGATTCCTGAGAGCAAAGTAAAAAAAAAAAAATCAGTCCTATTGCTCAGACTTCTGAAGCATTGAAATTTTCCATCATGACAAAAGTCTGGAGAGGATTCAGATGGTTGGACATGCTGGGGAAAATCCAGCAGGATCTGAGTGCAGTCCCTTCTGACATGGGACATTCCCCAGCTTCCCCTGGGGAATAAATAGAATTATTTAGGTTGTAAGGATCTTCAGGATCATTGAGTCCAACCATTCCCCCAGCACTGCCAAGCCCACCACTAAACTATGTCCCCAAATGCCACATTGACTTGGCTCAAGTCCCTCCAGGGATGGTGGGCAGCCTGTTCCAGGGCTGGACAACCCCTTTGGTGAAGAAATTTTTCCTAATATCCAACCTAAACCTCGCCTGGTACAACTTGAATGAAAATAAGTGCCACACTCCTGAGGCAGCTGTGGCTGGACCTGGAGCTGCAAATGCTGATGCTACATGAAGAAAATGTGTGTAATAATGCAAATAACAGGGGTCAGTTCCCTCCACAGGCATTCCCCTCCTAATTTTACTCTTCATACTTTGCACTGGAAAGAAAACAGTGCCATCCTTTTTTTTTCCTGGAGGAGCCTGGCAGTGTGTGTGGAGCAGGGTCCATGGAACACAGGCTGCTGCTCTCCCTTCCCCAGGCTTAGGGTTAGGGTTGCACAGTTCAGGTGCTGCAGCTTTTGGAGTTCCAGGTGTCTGCCACCTGAAAGAGCCCTCTAAAGACAGTAGAAATAATTCTGACTTTTATGCAAATGCAAAACAGGCAGAAAATACAACCTGCTTTTAAAATGTGCACTACGCAGTTATTCCCAGCAAGGGTTTTATCTGCCAGCATATCCAGGCTGCTCTCGCTGAGCACTGCCATTGTGCCACTTTGCTGCCTTTCTCTCACTAACATTTGATGGTGTTAATAGAAATAAATTAAGCAATGGAGTAGTGATTCCCTTGGCTTTGGCCAAAAGCAATTATTTGTATGCAGCAGCACCAGGAGAAACTCGCTTCACTTGGGGTAACAATGAGTGAATTTATGCCAAAGTGGCCTTTCAACTTCATTATTCAGGGGAAAAAAAAGTGCATGTAAGTGTAATCTATTAGTGCTGCTAAGCACATCAGTATTAGGGCACCAGTGTCTCCAGAAAGAAGCACAGACTGAAGAACCTTAAAGAAAGCATTTTATCCCTGCTTAGGGACAAAAAACTGTCAGAAGAGAAGCTCTTTACGTGGTTGTTCACAAAACGAAAAGTTCCCACAGAATCTATTTCTATATAATTTTTGGAGTTAGAACATCTGTTCTGGGACAGTGAAAAACAGCAGAGACCCGTCTTGCTTATACTGGGTTCAGTAGGACATGCAGATTCTTCTGGGGTGGGAATCTTCCTTTATCCCCATTGTTTTTTACCAGTTCTCACATGTGTGAAAAATCAGGCCCCTTACCCTTTCCAGAGTGCTGAATTAGCCCTATTTCATGGTATCTACCAAGGCATTAAAACATCTCTGAACTGCTGACCTTCCCAATCTAGCAGCAAAAAGGAATGAATAGAACATATTTGATATTTATCTATAATGATCCTTCCACCTAATTTTCGAATGCTAAATATTAGCATTTTTTAAATGATTGGTTATTCTGCTGCAGTTATTTTTCAGACAATCTTTTCTGTGTTACTCAACCTCAGCCTTGGATTTATTTTTTATGCCACTGTTGGGCAGGCTTTCCACTGGTGACAGGAGGAATAGAAAGATTTTAAGAGGACAAATCCCAGCACTGAAATGCCAGGCTCTCTCTCTGCTACAGACTTGTTGCTGCTACCTTGGCAGAAACAGTCCAGGGCCAAGTAACCCGGTTTAAATGATACAGAAACATTTTCAAAGATTGCTTCAGTGGCTGCTGGCAGAAGGTCACGCAATCACTGAATGGCAGGAGCTGCTCTTGGATGAGAAATAAGAAGAGCATTTTTCTTGTTGCTATGGCTTTGCTGCACTGACTTGTAAGTGTTTGAGAGGGACAGAGCCTTGTCCTGCACCATCACACATCCCATCCATCCAGTAATTTCCCTGTAAGCCTGGAGTGTGTGACAGTGCGTGGATGTGAGGTGATTTTCAGAGCACTATTTCAAGCAATGTTTTAGCTCAGACAGCTGGATAATCCTGGAAGGCGGGTGCAGGGGCTTAAATCCCACCGATGTACGTGGAGTTGGTCTTGTCTGGTGCTGGTGAGGATCAAGCCTCTGCAGGATTTGAGAGCTCACAGAGCTTCATGACCAGAGGCTGCTTGGCAATGTGAATTCCTCCTCCTTTCTCCCTGGTCTGCCCATTACTGTGCTTGCTCACTTCAGTGTCTCAGAGGCTCTGAGAGCAGCGAAGATGCATCTTCTCTTGGCAGCTCACTCGCTTCCTTCTGCTTTGGAGTCATCTCCAGCCAGTCCTGGGGGTGCAGAAGGCAGGGAGGGGAGCCCGAGGAGAGCACACTGGGTTTTTATTTTCAGTCTGTAAGTTCAGTAGTGAGAACTGCAGACACCTCATTCCACATAGTCCAGAGAACAGAAGCAAATTTGGCAGAGTTGGCAGCTGCTGGGTGAGCCCTGGGACCTGGATTTAGCTGAGTGTTTCATGAAGGCATCCTGAAGAAACACTGTGTTCACAGAGGTGAGGAAGGCAGAAGCAGGCAGTACTTGAAAGGAAGTGGGATGATGCGTTTGCATCACATGAGGATGATAAGGTACTTCCCAGTCCATTAAGGAGGGTGTTAAACATCTCAGGGAATAAATACCTCTAGATCAACTTGACTTGAGCTCTAGATAGCTCTTATTCAAGAGACTTTGTCTTGGTTTGGGGAGATCTTTGTTTACTGCTGGTAATTTTTAAGTCGTTTTTGAGCCCTAGAGAAGTTCCCTAAACGCACCCTTAGGCACAGAAGGGACCACTGGCCGCAGGCACAGGGAGATACCGAGATAGAAACAGATTCATTTCCTCGCTGCTCGGCGGGCTCGGCTGCACAGCCCTCTAGTGGGGACAGAGCTTCTGCCGTCGGGAGCCGGCTTTGCCTGGGAAACTTCGGATCTGCTCCTAACGACTTAGTCCAGGCAAAGCCGGGTCCAGCTGTCACACCAGTGTTCTTCACTGGCAAAGATGCTTTAGCAAAACTTTCATCCTTAGCCTAACAGCTCATGAAATGCAGGAGGTCAGATGACCCATCCATTTAGCCTGGTTTCACCCTGGTGTGAATGGGTCGCTTTCAGTGAAGGGCAACTCATTTTTGTTGCTGGGAATTAACTCTGGCATGCCCAGCTAGTAAAATCTCGGGAGCTTTTCTTTCCCGCTGTGTGGATCTGTCAGTACTTTTCCCAGTGTTGCAGGTGAGCTCTGTGTTTGTTCAGTGTGACCTGTGCTGCGAGCAAACAGTGTGAGACCGATGTGGGCTGGCTGGGGTCGGTCCTGCCACTGTAGCTCTTGTCTTCCAGTGAGAAGTGATGCCAGGGCTCTGACTCCTGGCTGTTTTGGGGCTAATCACGCTATTTTCTCTAAGAAAGGAGGTGGCATTGCCTGTTTCTAGTGGTGCTGGGGACAATTCTACCCCCTGAACTACTCAGGTGTATTTAGTTGCTGCATGTGACAGCTCCAGTCCGTTCTCATGCACCGGTGGCCTCTCCCATCACTTCCCTGTGGTGTTGTGCAGCTCAGCTAAGGTCCTGGAGAAGTGGCTGGAGGATGTTTAGAAATTTCTCTGGCTCTTGGTGGAGCTGTGGTTGTCATGCAGACCCACCCACAGGATATTGGGACTGGTCACTCTACACCACACACACCTATCCTGGTGCCTGTTATCTGGTCTCAGAAGCCTGCTACAGCCAAGCTGCACGAGCTGGTGTCTGGAAACACTGAATAAGCAGGGCCAGAAGCCACACTACCTCTCTTTAATTCCTCATTTCTTCCCAGTACATTCCCTGTTTGATTAGGAGAGCTGCTGCCCATTCCTTTGTGTGTTAACCAAGGGAATTTGATGCTTTGTTAGCATCAAAGGCAGTTGTTCCCAGTAGAACTGGAAAGAACGTTTTGGTTCAGGGCCTGTAAAGTGGGGCCGGGAAATATTTCCAGGGGAAAAAGTAAAGATGCCAACCTCAGAGTGATGAAAAAACACAATTGCAACATCCATGGAGTAGTGTCATGCATCCAGTCGGATCTGTGCTGTTCCTGTGGAAAACTCTGCATGGTGGGCTGTTGTGCATCTCAAAGCTCAGGTGCTGAAATGCTGTACGTTGACTTTGATCAAGTCACACAAATGGCTGTTTCTTAATTGCCTTCTCCCTTTAAAAAGGGGATAATACCTTAGAGAGACTTCTGAGGTCTTGCTCACTAATAAAGCTCTTCAAGAGCTTGGATGGCAACTACTTTGCGAGCACAAACTGTTATTAATGATTTCCGTTATTACAGAAGATGAAGCTGTGTGGTTCAGCTTTTTAACCTTGAATTGTGTGCTTGCTTTTGTTTCCACTGCTGTTCAACCTGCACGGGCAGGTTTGCACCTTGTCTGCTTGCACACACCCCTCAGACTCACACCAGGAGTTGTGTGTGCACAGAAGGACCTAAGGAACCAGTTTTACTCACAAGGATGGATTGTGAATTGTGTGGAATGTTTGAGAATGGCCAAAAATGGGTTTAGTGGGGGTTCTGTTTATGGTTAGTCAATTCTGATTTGGGGGGGCAAGAGATAAGCTGTGAGGGTTGTCCTCACTGTTTAGAGCAGTGCTGACCTCACTAGTGGAGCTGTGGATTTGGGCAGTGGAAAGGAATGTTAGGGGTTATTAGACTGTCAGGGACCTGTCCCTTCAAACACCCATTCCCTGTACTCCAGAACCAGAAAATTCACTGAAACAACTCCTTTTCTGCTCCTGTGTTTGGCAATGACTGGTGCACCCTGTGAAGTACAGAGCTGTATTTCCTTTCCTTCTCTTGGTCTTGGCTCCTGGGAGAAAAAAAACCCCTTTTATTCATGCCTATGCCACATGCTAAGTACTACTACTTCTAAGGAAGGAGTGATGAGGATGAAGCGGGAATACAGCCCCCTGGTCCATAATGAAGTTTCCCAAATCTTTACCCTCCTTTTTGTCCCTGACTCTGCCCTGGATGGCAGATAAAGTACAGTGTGGATGAAAGCTGTGTCTGCCCCTCAGGCCATGCCTTCCTTCGGTCCTTCCTGCTCGTTTCCTTCCTGGCCTCGCCCCCGAGAGAATCGCATTTCATTGCTTGTTCCTCAGCAGGGCTTGATGGTCATGAAGGACTCAATGCAAGAGGTCCCGTTTGTTATTTAACCTACTTTTCAGAGGCACAAGAACATCAAGTGACTCGCACAAGGTCGTCCATGAGTCAGTGACGACTCTGGCGTGATGGCCAGAGCCTGCAGTCCCTGCTCCCACCACTAGATCCCTGTGCCCACAGTCCACAGCACCACAACCATTCAATTAAGCTCCTGCAGTGCCTTAAATGTCGTGTATTCCTGGATTTGACAGCAGTCCTGGTATTCTTGTGGAGCCTTGCCTTAGGTAATGACAACAGATGAGGTCAGGTCATCGTTAGCGATGCCCTTGGAAGCATCCCTGCCTGGTGCTTGGGCAGGCTCTGTGGTGTGGGTGCTGTCACAGCTGGGACGTGGCTCTTCCCAGGACCTGCAGCTCGGCTCTGGTGGCATCCAGCAGGACCCTGCTGGACCAACACAGTCAGACAGGGCGCCCCAGGCTCTCTGCATGGGCAGATCTGTGTCCATGTGAGGGGGCTGGCAGGTACCAGAGGTAATGAACTCACTGTGAAGAGAGAGGGAAGGAAGCAACTCATAAATAATATATTTGTTGTATATTATATATACGATATAGTAACAGCAGCACTGGTTTGTTACAGTGTGCGTTTTTTTAATGTGTAATCTCGTAAGGCACTTACCCTTGTTCCTGACAACTCGATAAATTATTATTACCAATTCTATATCTAATTGCCAATTATTTCCCCCTAGACAATTTGAATCTGAAAAATTCCCGCTAGAAAGGCGCTTGGTGGGCTGTTTCCCAGAGCTTCCCTGGCTGTTTCTGGAGGCAGCCCCTCTTCCGCTGGTGAGCCCCACTTCTGCCAGCCTCATGACCCCACGCGCTGGCACAAACAATTGCATTTCTGTCGGGCTCATGACCCCACTTGTAACAGTGGTGACCCCCCTTGGGGTCAGGACCCCTCTCCTGTGCGGGGAACAGCTCCTGCCCAGCAGCCCTTGCTAAATGGCTCTTCCTCCCTCACTCCCTGTGTGGACCCGGCTGTTCCACACTAAGTTTGCCGATGTGAAATTTAGGTTAATCCATTTCCAAAGTGGATTAAGCTAACCCACACAAAGGCACTTAGTATAAAATAGGAGTGTCCACATGGTGAGGCAGCATGGAATAGTGACTGTGCTTCAAACTCTCATCCTGGCCAGTTTGTGTCCTCTGCAAGCTCACCAAACAGAGGGGCAGGCACTTGAGTCCCAGGGGATGTGCTCTCCCAAATGGCTTTAAGCCGGTCGAGCTTGAAGCCAAAGGAAGTGCAAGGCGTAAACAAAGCCCAGCAGTGGGAAGGGGTTAAAGCCCGTTCTGCTGAGGTTCTCAGCAAGGCTCCTGTTCACCTTAAATGGTCAGGATTTTATTTTAGCTTCAGGGAGGAGCAGCAGCCATGGAGCTGGAAGGGAGTGCAGAGAAGGCCCTGTGGCTGGGGGCTCACAGCCCGCTGCCCTCCCAGCCATCCGCTTCCTGCAGAAGGCCCCCAGGGCTCCTGCTCTTGCCTGTCAGCCTCTGGCTCCATGATCAGCCTGGAGGAGATGGAAATGTGGTACTGAGTGATGCCCATTTTCACCTCTGGCCTCAGATCTTCCTGAGCAACCCTCTTCCCTTGCCACTTCCCTGGCAGTGAGGTGGTTAATACTGGAACAGATAACATCATAATTGGACATCCGCACTAACAAGCCATAAACCCAAACCTGGCAGTTCCCGTCCTGGCTCTGGCACCACTTCTGGTGTCAGCCCTTTGCAGGCTCCACACTGAACTGCTACACTTGGTTTATTTCATAAACCATTTTCTTTGTAACCACTAAATAGTGAAACATGAGGTGGTCTGGGGAGGGGCTGGCACCCATCGCTGTGGTGGGGATCACCATCCCATCATGGTGATCCCAAACTCAGTCAGAGGTCATTGACCCACTGCCCTCAGAGCCCAGCCTTGGAGCTGTGACCAGCCTGGGGGATGCCGGGACCCCCAGAGCTGCCCTGCCAGAGCTGGGGCGCAGCATCCCCGTCCTCCCGGGGATCTGGCAGCCTGTGTGTGCCCTGCCCAGAGCTGTGCCGGGCAAGCCGCTGCTTTCCCAACAGCCCTGTTCCAGCGTTCAGAGGCTGCGGCGGTGGGTGACGGTGCTGCCGGCAGCGCGGGGTCCTTCTGCTCCCGCGGAGCGAGGGAGAATCATCAGGAACAAAAGGATTCGGCACCGCGGCACCCACCGCGCGGGGAAGG
>WBMY01015889.1:34115-82436 GCA_013397315.1 Donacobius atricapilla
GGGCGGGGATTGTGCTGGAAATAGCCACCTCCCTGGAGGTAAAGCCCTACTTACGTGTCAATCCTCGCCGCGCGCTGAGCCCCGCACACGCGCGGGCAGGGCTCCATCGCGGGTGTCTCTGTTTACCTGCGGGCGGGGGTAGGACGGGGACTCTGGCACGGCGCCTCGCACCTCGCTGCTGCGGGGACACACGCGTGGGAACCGCGTCCCGCCGGGGTCCCGTGGCCGTCGGGGTTGGTGGGGACACAGGGGACCCCTGGCCGCTCAGCCCACAGCGCCGCTCCTCTTGGCCACCGCCTCCAAAACCGGGTCCGTCTCCCCCCCCCCCCCCCCCCCANCCCCCCGACACTCGCTTCCCGGTGCTGGGGGAAGAGCAAAGTGCCCTTTCACAGCGCGCGGTATCAGGCACCGTCCCCACCTCGCATGGAAAAGCAAACGCCTGTGAGCAAGTTCAGGTGCGGGGGAGGCAGGTGCGGGGCTCCAGGGTGGTGGTGGGAGTCGTGCTGCGCGGTCCCCCCTGCCCCGCGTTCAGCACCTCCCCGCTGAACAGCAGGAACGGGGCAGCGGCTCCGGGAAGGGGCTGCGGGGCCGCCCCCCGCCCTGGCAGCTCTCCGCGCCTCGGGGCTGTGGGAATGCTCGGGGGGTTCCCAGAAGAAGAGCTCTTAGAGAAGGGGGAGGGGGAGAAAGGGATGAGCTTCCCTTCCCCTTCCATTTGCCGTTTGCCGTTAAAATTTAACTGTTTTGCCCGTTTTCGGGAACTAAGAAATTACTCGGGTTTTGCCGGGTCCCGTAGAAATCAGCAGAAATCGAGGTAAATAGGGACGTAAGTGACCTGACAAAGAGCACCGGGGATGTTCTCTTTGGTGTGGGAATTGTACACACGAGTAGGCAGCTCAGTCACAGCTCACCGCCGCCACAGCCTGCGTACACCCGTGTGCTGTGAGGCTTCTCGGGTCTTTGAAGCGATGACCACCACAGTATTTGTGGCTGCAGTACCAATCTTTGACCCGGAGTGTTTTATCTTCCATTAGTAAGCCTTTCTCTGCACTGAAGTGGTTAAGTTAGGGTCAAATCTGGTTCAATACCTTCTTGGCATGCTCAGAGGGCTGGGTTTAAACAGTGGCTGAGACGGAGATGAGGCTGCCTTCCTGGGAGCTCGTCCCTGCGCGCCGCTGCCGGGGGTTCACGGTGTGAGAAGCTCTGCCCTGGCCAGGTTGGGCAGGTCTGGGGGCTGCCTGTGCCGGGCAGGTCGTGCCCGGCACCGGCGTGGCAGTGGAGCAGCTCTGGGGGCTGGCAGTCACGCGTTGCCTTTTGTTGATTCTAAAAACACGGCTGGTTCTGGTGGGAAGCTGAGCGTGGCTGTGTGCTGGGGAGGTTGCACGGCACACAGCCTCAGTTCCTGCTCCGCGGAAGGAAATCCCATCGGGATAGTAGGCTGTGGCGTGAAAGGACATGTTTTAAAATAAAAGGACTTAAAGGGAGAAAATAAACCGTCCTGAGACTCGGAGCTTGGAATATTAAACGTGAGGCACAGCATGTAAATGACTGGAGAGAGATTGCAAGGCAGTCCCCGAGAAACTGAGCCTGGCTGTAAAATAAGCAGGTTACTGATAGTCTTGCATATATTTACGAGGTTATAAGAGTAGCTTCCCCCCCTGCCCTGCTCCAGCCTGTGCTGTGGGAGGTTGTTCTCCGGGAGGAAGAGCTTTGGTGATGAAACATTTTCTAGCAATTACAGCCTTGCAGTCCGGTGGGCTTGATTGGGTTTCTGGATCTGCCAGCAACTCGCTGTGTTCTTGGACCAGCCAGGGTGGCTGGCAGTAACTGGGGTTTCCAGCTTTATAATACGAGGAATAGTTTTCTAACTCGCAGCGAAGTTGGGAAGCCCGGCGGACGCTTGCAAGCACAGTGCTTGAAGATCCTGAATGGAAAGTGGGACAGAAATGTGGAGTGTGAGCCCTGCACATGTGAGTGTCTGCCTCTGCTGGGTAGAAAATACTGGCTGTGAATGTCTGTAAAGCAGCTGTGAATGTTGGAGTGTAGATAAGGAGAGAAGCAAGGATTTTGTTTTCCAAACCCTGAATGGTGCTGCGATGTTTGGGTGTGCCCTGTGAGTGCAGCAGCAGGATCCGACTTCCCTTGCAGAGAGGAGCTCTGCTGCCTGACCCTTGATCGCTCAGTCCCTTGAACATTGGAAACAAAGCGATGGGACTTTACTGCAGGGTGAGGAGATCTCTCCGGAGAGCTGGGAAAGGCAGGAAGGAGGAGGGCGGCAGCAGCAGTGCTGGGGTTCAGGGTTTGGCTCAGCGCTGTCTGCTTGGGGCGGCGCTGGCACTTCCATCTGTGCCACGAGTGGTGTGGAACTGGGGAAAAGGCGGCAGGTCCTGAGACAGGCACTGGTAATGGATTGCATTCTGTTTTCTAATGAAAGTTTCATTTGAAGTTTGTTTACAGGAAAGAAGAAATTAGCAGAGGGAATTCTCCTGAGAACCCAGAGAGGAAAAAGAATGAGCTGCCTGACTTGCAAGCCAAAAGAGGGTGGAAGGGTAGATTAGATTTACCGTATTGCTCCGAGTCGTGGCTGTTGCTGCTGTTGAGAAACGCTTCCTTGTTTGGCTGGATGGGGAGCCCACTGCAAGGCTCAGCCTTCAGCCAGGTTACTGGCACCCGGGGAGATTCGGAGCTCCCACTCAGCCAGAAATTTTGATCCTGCTCTGGTGTCCTGTGCTTTGAGGCTGGATTTGTGCTGTGCTGCTGTCCCCCTCCTCCTGGGCTGTGGCTGGGCAGCTGGTGCTCTGGACGCTGCTGCTGGGGCCTCCTGTCCCTGGGATTGTCCCTGGTATGAGGAGGCAGTGCCAGCAGTTCATGGGCAGCACTTGGAGGTCACAACGTTCAGCCTTCAGTCTCCAAGGGGTGTCCCGAGGCAGGAGTTCGCTGTGGCCTCTGGTGTCCCTACAAGCAGTGAGGAATGCAGCCAAGGGCTAGTGCAGCATGCCAGAGCTGGAGTGATGGGGATGGCCAGAGCCACACGTGAGGCTGGGCCTTTTCTCTTTCTTTAGTAAAGAGGCACAAAAAGGTGTGAGGAGTTCCTGGGGCACTGTGGTGTGGGCAGAGCCGGGTGGCTGCCCAGACCCAGCAGGCAGTGGATGCTCTCTCCACAATTCCCACTGCCAGGAAGGGTTCTCCTGCTGCCACCTGCACTCTTGGCTTGGCATTCTGTTTCGGTGGGCTGTGCAGTGGGAGCTGTGAGATGCTGGGAAGTTCATCCTGTTGGCATTTTGGCCAAGGGTATTAGCGCTGGAAAGCAGAAAGCTCTGGCTGGAAAGCAGGGGGTGACTTTCTGGACTGGTGAACGTGTGACAGCCTTGTTTAACTTGAGTCATTTATAGCTTATCAGTTTCTGGTTTGATAGCCAGAGTATTTCTAATAATAGGCAAATGTTATTGCACCTCGAGAGAACTGTACACATTTATAAAGCACTTTACATTGCATGTGCATGCGAGGCATCCTTCGAGTCACTGCTTCTCCCCCATGTGTGAGTGCACGGAGAACATGATGTGTCCTGGGTTGTGGTTGGGGCGCTGAGGCTGGATGTCCTCTGCAGCTGAGCCTGAACAACCTGAAAACATCGTGGGTCGCTCCCTGGGCTCCTCCTCCTCCTCACCGGACAGGTGAGAGACTGTGGGCAGCAAGGACCTTGGCATTTGCATTTGTCTCTTAAGCCTGACAGTAATCTTGAGTAAGCCATGTGAAGAAGGCCAGATATTAGGGTGGCTGCCTCCCTGCAAATGCTTACAATAAAGAGACTATTTATAGTTTGCAACAGGGAGACCTTTACAGTTCTGTTCCTGTACGTACAAGATGGAGTTTCTGGAGAGGCAGGATTGCCATGTGGCTGGCGTAGCAGTGGAGCTGTGCTGAGCCAGGGACAATGTGCCTGTCCCTAACTTCTGCCCTCCTGCTCAGCTCCACCTGGGCACCGGGGGCTGCTCTGGGACACCTGGTGGGTCTGGGGTCAGGATGTCCCTGTGGGGGGCATGCATTGGGGCTGCTGAGCCCTGTCCTGTCCATCAGTCCATCCGTTGGTGCATGCAGAGTTTCACAAGCCATAAATTCCAGGAAACTCCCCGGGAGGCACATGGAGGGAGCGGGCTGGGGGTGGCACGAGCCCTGAGCCAGCAGATGTGTCTGCAGGGACGAAGAGCTGGGAGGAAAAACACAAACCTGTCTTTAAAGACATTTGTTTGTTCACAATAAAAACTATCAGCCAGCAGCAGCCAGACAGGGCCGTTTTTATGAGGAGCAGGCGTAGATTGGAGGGGTGCTGCCAATTACTGCTTACACGGAAAGGGAGCGGGGATTGTATTTTATCTCGGGACCAAGGGGAGGGTAAAAAAAATAAGAACGGAGAGGTTTACAAGCCTTTGAAATGTTTCAATCAAAGGAAAGCAGAGTTGAAAGCAGTTCTGGAAACATTTTTGGTGTTCCCCTGCACCCCAGGGCCATCTGTGCCCCTGGCTTTGGGAGGGGAGCAGGGAGAGGAAGGCAGATAAAGGGATCATCAGCAGGACCGTGTCCATACGGGAACACGTATCTGCTTCCTCCCAAGCTTTGCGTTGGGAGAGTTCAGCCTGGGGAGGTCCCGCAGCCCCTCCTCTCATTCAGGATCTCAGTGCTGCCTTTATGATGATGGTTTTGAAATCCTGTGGCTGACCTTTCCGGCGCTGGAAGTGATCCAAGGACTGTGTCTTGAAGTACTGTAAAGGTTAGTGAGAAGGGAGAGAGGGAGAGAGAAAATGTTCTTTGAGCTGCAGAAGTGGGAGAGAGGAATGTCATCTATGCGATCGTCAGGGAGCAGGCGGCTGGCTGGGGTCCCCGGCCTGAGCTGGGATGTCCTTGCCTCACTGGGGACCTCGCTCCCCCAGCCCCTTCCCAAAGTGTGTGTCATTTTTGATCAGGGTACAGAGGCAATATCCCTCTGGAGAGGTCTGGGGGAGCCTCCTCTGCAGCATCAGGCAGTGCAGATCTTTGGGGGTAGATACCTGTGTCTGGATACACCTCAGAAGCTGCTCCTGCTGCTGCCAGTCCTCTGGTGATTCCTCATGTAGCAGATGATTTGATCTCAGAAAAGTCAAAGTTGTTTCATGGAGCCATTGCTCGCCTGTCCTCAGCTCCCCCAGCCGCTGCCTCGCCAGGAGCACTCTGGGGTGGATGGAGATTAAAGGGTAAACTCCAGGGCTCAGCCATCCGCTCCTACAGGATGTGAGCTCTTTCTAATTGTCCTCAATTAGAGACAGTGCCATTGCTCAGGCAAGTCTTCAGGCAGGAAGCAGAGCCCTGGTCCCCGCTGGGGCAGCCACCTCGCCCTGCGCAGGGAAGGGCTGCTTGCTGTGGCCTTGGGAAGCCCAAGGGGCCAGCAAGGCTTCTCAGGGCGGGGAACAGGAGCTGCCCACCCGATTGTTTTTAGGAAGGAGTGTGGTGAGGAGATGTTAAAGCCAGAGAAAGGAGGAAAGGAAATAGCTCCATGAGTTAACCCTTTCCTGCTTGCCTCCAGGATGAGACGTCGGTGAGCAGCGAGGACTTTGATATGAACGACTCCACATGGATCTCAGCTGACCAGCACCTGAACTCCAGCCTGAGCCCCAGCCAGGACGAGAGCATGCGCAGCCCGCAGAACCTGCATGGCCATGAGGACGGTGAGTACCCCGGCAGGCAGGAAGAGCCCCAAGCCTCTGCCACAGGATGTTTTTGTGGCTTATTAAACATTAACCAGTCCTTTCTGATCAGGTGTCCCACCTGTGGGATGGATTTCGTATCAGCTCAGAGCTGGCTTCCAGTCCTTCCAATTTAGCCTCTGGGTTCCTGCTCAGCCAGGGCCCTGTCCAGCTCGGAGCAGATGGTCCTTCTGCCTGAAGCTGTCTCCCAGCTCCTCCAGAAAGAGGTCACTAAATCCTCATCTAAGGGGAGGACTTAGTTCCCCGACTCCTCTTCCCAGGTGATGAGGAGAGCACTGTTAGTTCTGAACACAGGGAGAATGCCAAGGCTTTGCAGCACAGTCACAGGTTTCTGTGTTTGGAAAGCTGCACCTTTGACAGGTCTTGCATCCCCCGGGCAAGAAATGGTGAATAATCTGCAGCAGCCACAGTGATGTTTTGCGGGGTGAACGTGGGTGTCTCCTCCCTCGGGGCAGGCGGTTGGAAGGGCTGAAAGCAGCACACATGGGCTGGGTGGGAGGAAGAGTTTTGTGGAGAGAGGTGGTGTGTTGCGTCTGTGAAACATGCAAGCTTAAAATAAGAGAGCAAGTAAATAAGTGGTGGAAGTACGAGTTCAGGTCAGAGTTCATCGCTGTGATGCTTGGGAGGATTTGGTGGTTGGATTGTTACTGGCTTTTGCTCGAGAGGTTGAATCCCTCATTGTCCCAGCCTGGCTGCTGCTGGCAGTGCAGGAAGGAGCAAAGGAATTTGAGGAACAACTGATACTGGCTTCGTCCTGCTTTAGGAAAGGGGACTGGAAAACCACTCATAAGGAAAGAAAAGGCTTTTGTGCTGGTAGGTCTCCCCGGGGTGGCTTTTAGCTGGTGATGTGGCCAGTGGCAGGGATGGTAGAGACAGAAGGGGCAACAGGGACACTGCTCTCTTCAGTCCAGTGAGTTGTGGCGTTTCAGTTTCCATTCCAAATCTGTAGTTCTGGGAAACTGCTGGTTTTCCCTCGCCAGCCCTAGCCCTGGAGCCAGGCAGCCTTGGTGAGGATGTGGAACCTGACTGCATGGCACTGCATCCCGGTGGTGGGACAGGCAATTCTGCTTGCCCAGGGCCCCAGAGGGCTGTGTCTTGGCAGGAGGAAGAGTGTTTTGGTGGTTGGACACAGTTGCTCCCATAGAAGCTTTTGGCTCTTCAGGACTAGGCTGCAGCCTCCACCCCAACGAGCCCAGCCTCTCATCCCTATGGCCAGGTTTCTCTGTACCCCCTGAACTTTGCCATTCTCCCACTGGGATATTTCAGGCTTGTGACTTAGCCCTAACCACTGAATTCCCAAGTCTCATTTACAATCTAGAATGACACAGTTTTGATCCCTTTGCTGAACACTGTTATTCATCAGGACAGTAATTTAATAAGGGACTCACGTATTTAGGCAAATCAAGATGTTCTCACTAAATCTAAATCCTCTCTCATTCTGCACCCTCTTAGGAATTGCTTCCAATTTTTCATGCCCTGTGGTTTTCCTTCAGAAACAGGTGTCCTCTTTGGGGCTCTTCTTGGCTCCTTTAATTTCTTTTGTGAGGTTCAGTGATGAGAAATAAAGCAGAAATAGTCCCATAGGAATGCAAGTGTCCCTGGTGTCAGTATCAGCTGAACTGGTTAGACTTTGGTGGATCAGAAGTGATGGTGTCAAAAAAATAACCCAACCAAGCCCAGGGTGACAAATGAGCCCCATACAAAAAAAACCCCAAAATAACGGGAATTGTGATTTTCACCAGGCTGTCACACTTCAGAAGAATTTTGCGGACTGAGGTTTTGTGCCTGTGGTGAATGTCCATGATCTGTATCAGAGTTCCAAATACTGGCTAATGCAGCCTCATGTCAGTCCCTCTGCCAAACCCGTGCTCCCACCCAGGAATGGAGCACACGCAAAAGTGGGAAGGGAAGAAGGACAGTGGAGTAACCCAGGAGAGCAGTGGGTTAGGAGAGGAGCATGGTGCAGAGAAGGAGCATGGAGCAGAGGAGCGTGTTGTAAGAGGAAGAGCAGATTACTGCTGTGGGGAAGGGAACGTGCACAATCAAAGTGTCGACCACTCTTCAGTTTCCTCTTCTCTTGACCTTTGAAAGCTCTTTCTTTTTTTTTTTTTTTTTTTTTTTTATAAACNAATGTGTTTTCTGGGTTCACACGAGCTTGCTAAGACTGTGCAAAAAATGTGCGTAACCAGCCCACATAAGCTGTGGAACCTCCTTGGAGCCCAGCTGGCCAAGCTGCCAGTGCCGTGGGCCTGCACTGGGGCAGCCCAAGTACTCCCAAGCTGGAAGTTTGTCCACATCTCCTGTGCTCAGTTGTCCCATGTGCCCTGCAGGAGTCCTGCAGAGTTCCAGCCAGTGCTAAAGTAAGCCCCACACGTCCCCTGCAGCCAGGCTGGGCTCAACTCTGGGCATCCTGACGCTGCAGAGGGATCTGGCTGCACACCGTATCCTGCAGTTGGGAGCTTGTTCAGGACTGGATACTCTCCACCTTCAGGAAAACCTTTTGAGTTACTAAATTGGTCCTGCCTGCTGCTGTTTGATGGGTGTGATGCTTGGAGTGTGTCTTCAGTGAAAGGCTTGCTAAAGTGTAAAGTTTTAATGAAGAGTTGCCTAGTAGGAGAGCAGTATCGTCTGACACACTTGTTAAAAAAGTCTTGTTTAAAGGACCAAAGCACCAGCTCCGGGTCTTTTCAAGGCCTGGGAGTGACAAGTGTTCTTCTGTGGCATAGAGCAGAGTTGTTTGAAATCCAGAGGGGCAGGAGAGCAGGGAATTGTCATCTCATGCTTTGATAAACAGGTACCTGCAAAATCATCAGAGGCCTAAAAAGCAGCTGGGACAAAAGCCAACACCTTTTTTGTCCTGGGTGTCCAGAAGCCCAGTACAGCCATGCTACAACTGGTGTTAGCCCTGGAACTGCAGGGAGAGAAAAATACACCTAAAGACTTGGGTGTGTCATGGACAGAGCAGGCACTGTCAGGAGAGCCGGGGTTCCTGCTGGGTCGGTGGGCACACGGTGGGACTTAGCACACACCGGCCAGCCCCGAGCAGCAACGCTGAACACACACTCGCTCCTTCCATTTTCCTTTGTTACTCATCCTGCGGGCCCCAGCATGGAAAACGTGAAACTCCCAGCAACATCCCTTCCCAGTCGGATGTTGCTCACAGCGTACATGCCCGCAGGAAGCCGCTGGCTGCCCGAAGCAGCAGCAAGATCAACACAAACTCTGCTGCTGAAGCAGAGCTATTGTGCCGGACATCCTGGAGGGACACATCTGTGGGAGCCAGCACACACTGGGAGCAAAGGGACCCTGAATGCTGCGCCATCCTGCTGTCTGGGCCCATCTCCATTCCTGAAAGCATCCCATGCCCAGTCCCAGCTGAGCGCAGGTCCCAGGCCCTGGTGCTGTGTTGCTGTGGCAGTTTGAGCTGGGCTCTGTCCATCTTCAGAGCCTATCTGCTTCCACAGGCAAGCACTGCACTACAAACCTCCTGGTTCAGTCTGGTGTGTGGGGTTGAGCAGGGTATCCCACCACAGGGGGTGCTGGGTATTCCACCCCAGGCCTGCTGTGACTTTCTGGCGAGTGCAATGCCCTTGAAAGTAAAGCAGGAGTCAGACTCCAAGCCTCAGTGTGTGATACGGCAAAGTGCTTGAACTCATATAGAAGAGCTTCTGTCTTGCCCACTAACAGGATGCACCTTGCTTTGTCCCTGGCTGTACATCCTGCTCTACTGCCCAGGAGCAGTGCTCAGCCCATGGGCAGGGCTTGCTGCTCCCCAGCCTCTTTTGAAGAGCAGAGAAAACTCCTGGGTGTGTGGTGTGCTTACTCTGTGTGGGGGACATGGGGTTGCTTCACGGCACCGTGTTGGACTGATCCCCTTCTGCTGAGATTCCCACGTGCCGTCCTCGCTTGACTGGCAGTGTCCCCGCTGAGTCTGTTCTGCCCGGAGCAGCAGTGGCTAATCCAGACCTTGGAGAAAGGACTTTCTTAACCTACTTAACTGTGAAGGCACACGCTTCTTGGGGGCATCCCTTGAGGCAGCTGGCTGGGGAGGCTTCTGGGTGCTGGGGACATTCCTCAGGAGGGCTACAAAGAGGGACCTCAAGGACATATGGGCAAGCATTATCTGTCCCAGGGGCTTGTAAGGCGTGTCACTCCTCTGGACACCTTGCCCTGGAATGTCAGGGATGGCATAGAGCTGTCCCCAGCACAGCAGTCTCTCTGCTGGTGTGGCACATGTCCCCCAGCTCTGGGTCACACTGCTGGCACTTGATGGGATGGCCACGATGTGCTGCACATCACCAGCTCCCCTGAACCAACAGCCTAGCTGAACTTTCTGGGGAGGAGCAGCCTCTTGCCAGGTGCTGACTAAAAGCCAGGCTCCATCCCCAAGTGATGTCCCACTCCACAGCTGCACTTCTGACAGCTGGCACCCGACCATGGGGCAGTGGTGCCCACCTCACTGTGCCTTCACAAGGTCACTGCTGCAGCATTGGGTGTCACACAGCTCCCAGGGCTTTCCTCAGCCCTGCTCCAGGTGAATAAAAGCACCCTTTGTAAGCCACAGGAGGAGCCTAGCAGACTATGGGCAGCTGTCTGAAGGCTGGCTAGTGCAGGAGTTGGCCTGTGAGCCTCAAGACACTTGCTTAGCCCAGGCTGCAAAATACTCACCACTTCCAGGGCTTCTTGTGCCAGTGTTGAATTTTGCCCCCCTAAAGCCTTAGGTCTAAACAAGACTAGGACTAGCAGCCCGGCCTCACTGCAGTTAGACACAACCATATCTCATTTTCATTTGGGATGTATTTCCTCTTTCTCCAGGGTGTCCCCATGCAGTGCTGGCTCCACAGCAGGAGTCAGTAAACATGTCCCTGCCTCGCCTGAGCAGTCTGAGCCGGTGACTCCATTCCTGTCACCTCTTCCAGGGGCACATCTGCTCCTCCCGAGCAAAGGCCCTGGCCTGTGATAAACACCCTCATTTCGGTGTCCTTTGAAAGTTGTCCTTCCCTGTTGCCAGGCTGGGGAGTGCAGCAGGGACGCTGTGAGACTGTGGTGGCTTTCCCAGCCTGGTACACTGAGCTCAGCTCCAGCTCTCTCATGGCTGGTGCAGGCACTGCTGAGTCAGTCAGTTCATCCTGCTAGTGCACGGAGCAGGGTTTTGGGGGTCTCTTCCTTAATCTGGAGCGGGGAGGATCACCAGGCTGTGGACAGCCAGCACCACCTGTGCTCCTCCCTTCCTCCCCAAAATGAGTACTCCCAACCAGAGGGGTGAGTGGGGCCGGTGGGGTGAGCCCCACAGTGCTAAAGGACCGTCCCTAAAGGATTGGGGGTGCACAGCAGGGTCTCACTAGTGGTTAGTCTGTGTTGGAGGCACCAGCTCGGCATGAATCCAGCCCAAACCCACCAAACCCGTTTGTTTGGCATGGGGAGAGGCAGTGCCCAGGCAGCATGGGGCCGCGGCGTGTCCCCTCCCTGCAGCAGGATCCGGGTGGCTGCCAGCGGCAGTGGCACAAGGAGAGGCTTGGTCTGTGCCACCTCCTTCCTCAGTGGGAGCAAGGGCCAGCTCCTGGCTCAAGCATTCCTTGAGCTGCAAGGTGGCTGGAGGAGCAGTAGTGGGAAGGGAGGGACAGTGTTTGGGAGAAGGGAAAACCGAGGGACAGAGAGTGTTTGTGACAAGGCTGCTCTGTGCAGTGGGAGCTGACGAGCTTTGGTGCATGGGAAAGTGTCCAGCACGGGGCTGGCGTGGTGAGATCCCGGTGCCGGAGGGAGCTGCTCCCTCGGGCTGGGCAGTGGAGCCGGGGGGAGACGGCACTGGGGGGCACCTTTCATGGCAGGGGACAGGGAGGCGGCCGCACAGCGCTGCCTTGTCCGGCCAAGCTCTCCCTGCAGACGCGCATTGTGTCCGGCCGTGCCAGATGTCTGGCTTGTCAAGGGCTCTGGTCGAGGCAGGGACCCAGGGAGGGAGTGTGGAGGGTGGACACTTTGTCTGGGACATAACAAGGTTTGCGTTAAAGAAGGAAGACAGGAAATAGAGCGTCTTAACTGGAACTTGGCCAGCCCCAATGCACTGTGGCCTTCAGCCACGTTGCTTTTTTCTTTCTTATGCATCTTGGAGGCAAACGCTGGGCAGGACCTGGAGAAAATGGGCTCCGTGCTCTGACTGCATGAGTGGTGTGGGGCCAGAGCCTCTCCTGGCACTCACCACCCAGTCGTGGGTGTGGGATCCCTGCAGTGCTGGTCCCTTGCTCCTAATGAGTGTGGCTCTAACACCCCGCAGTGCCCCCCCCCACAGGGCCCCATTCCCACTCAGTCTCTCTAATTTGTATTAAGTATCCCTTCCTCGCAGGCTTTCCTCCTCCCCTTCTTCCCCCTGCTCGTCTCTTTTGTGAGTGAATAATTTATGGCACTTTTCATCTTCCTGGCTGTTGTTCCAGGCAGTCGGCAGTGGGATGCTCTGTGCCCTCCCGATGGCCACTCCCAAGCTGGGTGCGCAGCTCCATCCTTTTCCGGTGCCACGGTAGGCTGGAAATGGGACAGACCCACCCATGAGCCACAGGAACTCAGGTGTGGCAGAACCACTGTCATCACCCATGGAGCCGTAGCAGGCAGGGAAATGGCTGGTGGATCCATGATGGTCCATGAGGCACCAGGAGTCAGTGGTGGGACCTGGCATGGCTGTGACACCCACGACTGCCCAGGCAGGTGGGCAGCAGCCAAGGGAAGGCTGTCCCAAGGCCAGCCAGGGGTCCTGTGGCAGTGGGAAGTGGGCAGAGCCGGGTGGACCCTGGCCCACTGCATGGTGCGGGGCTGCGGCGAGGTTTCCGTGGGCCGCTGGCTCTTACATAAGCTCATTGTTTCCTGAGTCAAAAGAGGTTTTGTCTCCGCTCTGGAGATGTGACAGGAGGAGGAACAATTTGCCCCATTCATCTTTAACTCTGCTCTGGAGAGTGGTGCGGTGGCCTGCGCCGGCAGAGACGTTAAACCCAACCACTTCCCCGCTGTAAAATCTCCCGGGGAGCAGGTGTTGGAAATCGCCCCTTCCCCTCCTGATCTCCTCAAATCCAGTGCCACAGAAATCAAGGATAATCCAGCAGCCTCTTCAAAATGAAAATGCTGAGCCCTGATTAATTCATTTAATAAGTGACTGATCCCCTCCTCCCCCAGCACCGCGGCCCAAGAAGCCATTTTGCTTCTTGCTCTCCTGGGCTGATGCCGGGGAGGTGCTGGGACTGCAGCAGAGGCACAAG
Organism: Donacobius atricapilla; assembly: GCA_013397315.1. Lineage (NCBI taxonomy): Eukaryota > Metazoa > Chordata > Aves > Passeriformes > Mimidae > Donacobius > Donacobius atricapilla. Next base: position 47,092 of record WBMY01015889.1, read on the forward strand.
GCTGCCCCCCTACAGCCACCTCACCAGCCTCACCACGTGTCTAGTCATGGTCTGGCCTCTGCGGAGGGGCCAAAGAGGGCAGCACTCCATGGACCTCGGGGCCAGCTGCCTCTGTTGGGCTCTCCAGCCTCACCAGTCTCTCCTGCATGGTGCCAGGGTCTGCTCCACCTCCGTGCAGCCCATGGAGCCCCAGCTCAAGGGGATTAAACAGAAGAATGAAATAGTCCCGTTTTCCAACCGAAAGATCAAACCGGTTAGAAGTGACATTGTTTTTGCAGTTCCATCTGCTTCAATTAGGGCACGGGGGTGGAGCAGGGGGGCTCCCAATTATCCTCATTAGAGGGGCTCCTCGTGCAGCCAAGCTCCAGCCGTGAGCAGGGAGCTCACCAGGCTCGTGCTGGTTGATAATGAATATATTCATGGCTGCGCAGCCTGGCCTTGCTCGCCTGCTGCTGCTGGAGCCCTGCTCCTGACATGTGCTTTTGGCACTGCTGGGAGATGCGGAAAACCTCTCCAAGCTCCGGAGCTTGATGGCTTTTGCCAAAATGGAGTGTGGTCAACACAGCCACACCACTGCTCAGAGTCCTGACACAGCTGCCAAAGCAACGCAGGAGCCTAAATCTGAATGCTCCTGCTCCCTCTCCCCCAGGTTCCACTTTGCTGTGGGGTGCCCTAGCTCCTCCCAGGAATGGCTGTGGGCAGGGGATACCCCAGTGAGGCTGCCCAGGGAGCAGCCCTGTCCCCATCCCCATCCCTGTCCCATCCATCCCAACAAGGACACTGCAGCTCCCTCCTGAGCTCATCTGTATTTTCTAGCTGGCTGAGGCCATTCCCACTTTTACCCAAGGACTCACCAGTTTGAATCTGTGGCCATTTCTCTGCTCACAATACTGAGATTAACCCACCACTTTGTGTGTGGTGCCTTCTGGGAGGGCATAGCATGTAAAAATACAGAGACAAGAAAATATCTGTAGCTCACAGGTTTAAAAAACTCATTATTTATGTACATCCGTCCTTGTATAAACTAAATTGTTGTTTCAGTAGGTGCTGGCCATTGATATTAGATTCCCATTTAGTTTCCTCATCCCACCTGTCAGGTTCCTAGAGACATCTTCCTCTTTGTTTGCAATATCTTTTGCCTGTAGAAAACCCAGGGTTCCTCAATGCAGCAGCATCAAGTGGAAACCTGACATGCAGCTGCTGCTGCGTGTGTTTTGTCTGACACAAAAGAAAACCTGAGACGTGGAGGAATTGGGGCAGTCCAGGTGTCACCCCCAGGATCCTGTCTGATGTCAGCAGCCAGTGCAGGGCTGTCACTGCCTACAGGAACGGGGGGCCAGAGTTGGGGGCTTTGAGGAGGCTGGAGATGGACGGGCAAGGGCAGAGTGGGATACCCAGGGTGGAGTGGGGGGTACTTAAGGCAGATTGGGGATGTCTGAGATAGATTGGGGATGCTCATAGCAGGTTGAGGCTGCTTTCATCCCTGCAGGATCATCCCTGCAGAGAAGGCTGAGGATGCCCAGGACAGGTTTGGGGATGTGCAGGACAGGTTGGGCACACTCAGGGCGTCTGCACATTCTTCTCCCGGGTGACGCCTTTCTTGGAGCCCTTGCCTGGCAGGGTTTTTGAGCCCTGGTGGGCCCCCAGCCCTGATGGTGCAGGCAGCCATGCCAGGGGCTGCCGAGGAGCTGAGGGAGGAGGTCCCCACCATCCTCCTGGCCACGGCGCCGATTGGCCCAGCACTGTTGCTGTGGCTGTGCCCGGGCCGATGGCGGGGCCTGGCCTACAGCTCGTGCCTCCGTGCAAGGGAATAATTCTCCTTAATCCTTCCGAGAGGCATCACTGGATGAGACTGGAGCCTCCCTCTGGGAGCCCCATCTCCCCTGGCGCAGAGAACAGTGCTGGGGGAGGGACAGCCACCATCCTGGGCAGGAAGGCCTCTGTGCCCCCGGCCACCTGCCTGCTCCTGCTGGGACCACAGCCAAGCCAGCATTGCTTCTGCACCCGTGCTGAGGGACAGCAAAACCCTGGGGAACTCAGCATCAGACCAGTGCCCTGGGCCAGGAGGGCTGTAGGGGCAGGATGTGGCTGGCAGTGCCTCCAACATCCTGCCCCTCCAGATGCAGCAGGAACCTGTGGACATGGTTTGGGATGCAGCCGCCCACTGCAGCCCCACCATTGCAAACACTGGGACAGGAGACCTGAGCTCGTTTTGGGGAGGTGGCTTGGAGGGTGCCCCTGGATAAGTGCTGATTGCTGAGCCGCTCTGGAGCCCCGCACTCCCTGGCACAGAGAGCTGGGACCAAGGGCTTTTGCCAAGATCCAGCCCCGTGGTGGGGCAGGTGACGCCTGCCACCGGCCCGGAGCANCTGCGCCCATACACCTTTGGACCTGGCACCCATGTGCCAGGAGCCATCGGTGCGGGGCTGCGGCCGCCCCAGAGCCCCGGCCCATTGTCCCACGGTGGCCGGGCCGGGCGCGGGGACGGCCATCTGCTCGTCGCTGCCGACAGCTTCTTTGTTCACCGCCCGGCGCACGCTGGCGCAGGAAGCGGCTCCCACGTGCTTCGCCCTTTCCCTCTCGCAGAGGCACCTAATGAAATAAAGGATTTACTGCGGCGAGGGGGAGGGAAGGGAACAGGCTGAGCAGTTTGAAATGTCGTGCCTGGCCCCAGGGCTGGGCTCTCTGGCCAGGTGCAGGCAGGGTGGGTGCAGGCAGTGCCGGGCTCTCTGCCACTGCTGGGCTGTTCTTTGGGAGCCGCCATGGTGGGAAGCAGGTACAGGCAGAGGGATGGTGCCAGGGCCTGGGGTGTGAATGCAACCAAGATATGTGCACTCTGTGTGTGTGGCACTGCCGTTTCCAGGGTCCTGACCTGTTTGTGTGGTGGGGAAAAGGCTTTGCATGCGCTGTGGGGATGGCTCTAGGGCATGTGGAAACCAGGAATAGGAGTGTCCATGTAGGGTGTAGGTCACTTGGGCTTTAAGTGAGACAGGAAGGACATCATGCGGCCCCTGTCCCCTCCCTGCAGCAGCATGCCAAGGAGGAGCCTTTCTGGGTGGTGTGCCAGCTGTGAGCAGAGCTCCTAATGCTGCTTCCAGGCACCATGGATTCAGGGTTTTCCCACCCAAGTGAGCCTGTCCTCATGTGTCATCCCCATGGCCCAGCACTCCGCAGAGCTGCATGTTCCTTAACCAGCAGTGCTGGAACGTGTCACTTCCCACTGCACCCTGNCGTGCTGGTTGATAATGAATATATTCATGGCTGCGCAGCCTGGCCTTGCTCGCCTGCTGCTGCTGGAGCCCTGCTCCTGACATGTGCTTTTTGCACTGCTGGGAGATGCGGAAAACCTCTACAAGCTCCGGAGCTTGATGGCTTTTGCCAAAATGGAGTGTGGTCAACACAGCCACACCACTGCTCAGAGTCCTGACACAGCTGCCAAAGCAACGCAGGAGCCTAAATCTGAATGCTCCTGCTCCCTCTCCCCCAGGTTCCACTTTGCTGTGGGGTGCCCTAGCTCCTCCCAGGAATGGCTGTGGGCAGGGGATACCCCAGTGGGGCTGCCCAGGGAGCAGCCCTGTCCCCATCCCCATCCCTGTCCCATCCATCCCAACAAGGACACTGCAGCTCCCTCCTGAGCTCATCTGTATTTTCTAGCTGGCTGAGGCCATTCCCACTTTTACCCAAGGACTCACCAGTTTGAATCTGTGGCCATTTCTCTGCTCACAATACTGAGATTAACCCACCACTTTGTGTGTGGTGCCTTCTGGGAGGGCATAGCATGTAAAAATACAGAAACAAGAAAATATCTGTAGCTCACAGGTTTAAAAAACTCATTATTTATGTACATCCGTCCTTGTATAAACTAAATTGTTGTTTCAGTAGGTGCTGGCCATTGATATTAGATTCCCATTTAGTTTCCTCATCCCACCTGTCAGGTTCCTAGAGACATCTTCCTCTTTGTTTGCAATATCTTGTGCCTGTAGAAAACCCAGGGTTCCTCAATGCAGCAGCATCAAGTGGAAACCTGACATGCAGCTGCTGCTGCGTGTGTTTTGTCTGACACAAAAGAAAACCTGAGACGTGGAGGAATTGGGGCAGTCCAGGTGTCACCCCCAGGATCCTGTCTGATGTCAGCAGCCAGTGCAGGGCTGTCACTGCCTACAGGAACGGGGGGCCAGAGTTGGGGGCTTTGAGGAGGCTGGAGATGGACGGGCAAGGGCAGAGTGGGATACCCAGGGTGGAGTGGGGGGTACTTAAGGCAGATTGGGGATGTCTGAGATAGATTGGGGATGCTCATAGCAGGTTGAGGCTGCTTTCATCCCTGCAGGATCATCCCTGCAGAGAAGGCTGAGGATGCCCAGGACAGGTTTGGGGATGTGCAGGACAGGTTGGGCACACTCAGGGCGTCTGCACATTCTTCTCCCGGGTGACGCCTTTCTTGGAGCCCTTGCCTGGCAGGGTTTTTGAGCCCTGGTGGGCCCCCAGCCCTGATGGTGCAGGCAGCCATGCCAGGGGCTGCCGAGGAGCTGAGGGAGGAGGTCCCCACCATCCTCCTGGCCACGGCGCCGATTGGCCCAGCACTGTTGCTGTGGCTGTGCCCGGGCCGATGGCGGGGCCTGGCCTACAGCTCGTGCCTCCGTGCAAGGGAATAATTCTCCTTAATCCTTCCGAGAGGCATCACTGGATGAGACTGGAGCCTCCCTCTGGGAGCCCCATCTCCCCTGGCGCAGAGAACAGTGCTGGGGGAGGGACAGCCACCATCCTGGGCAGGAAGGCCTCTGTGCCCCCGGCCACCTGCCTGCTCCTGCTGGGACCACAGCCAAGCCAGCATTGCTTCTGCACCCGTGCTGAGGGACAGCAAAACCCTGGGGAACTCAGCATCAGACCAGTGCCCTGGGCCAGGAGGGCTGTAGGGGCAGGATGTGGCTGGCAGTGCCTCCAACATCCTGCCCCTCCAGATGCAGCAGGAACCTGTGGACATGGTTTGGGATGCAGCCGCCCACTGCAGCCCCACCATTGCAAACACTGGGACAGGAGACCTGAGCTCGTTTTGGGGAGGTGGCTTGGAGGGTGCCCCTGGATAAGTGCTGATTGCTGAGCCGCTCTGGAGCCCCGCACTCCCTGGCACAGAGAGCTGGGACCAAGGGCTTTTGCCAAGATCCAGCCCCGTGGTGGGGCAGGTGACGCCTGCCACCGGCCCGGAGCACCCAGCACATAAACACCACCCCAGGGATTAGGTCAGCTCTGGTCATCGCTCAGACGAATAAGTGGATCAGCACAAGGGAAAGGAGGGGGAGGGAGCTCTGCTGAGCAGGGAGCTCCAGTAGGGACCTTTTAATTTAGGGACTCGTGGGGCCAGGAGCCGCCTTGGCGCAGGTGCGAGGCTGGGCTGCAAGCCCTGGCGCCCGTGGCGGGGTGAATGGGGACAGCCCCACAGTCGGCTTGGATGCCCGAGTGTCCTCAAGTGTGTTTATTTTAAGGGATACAAAGTCCTGGGCCGCCGCAGGGTCACCGCAGCACTCGCCCAGCCTCGCAGGAAAGTTTCCCGCAGGTGCTGGCAGGGGGAGGAGGAGCAGGAGGAGGAGNCCGGGCTCTCTGCCACTGCTGGGCTGTTCTTTGGGAGCCGCCATGGTGGGAAGCAGGTACAGGCAGAGGGATGGTGCCAGGGCCTGGGGTGTGAATGCAACCAAGATATGTGCACTCTGTGTGTGTGGCACTGCCGTTTCCAGGGTCCTGACCTGTTTGTGTGGTGGGGAAAAGGCTTTGCATGCGCTGTGGGGATGGCTCTAGGGCATGTGGAAACCAGGAATAGGAGTGTCCATGTAGGGTGTAGGTCACTTGGGCTTTAAGTGAGACAGGAAGGACATCATGCGGCCCCTGTCCCCTCCCTGCAGCAGCATGCCAAGGAGGAGCCTTTCTGGGTGGTGTGCCAGCTGTGAGCAGAGCTCCTAATGCTGCTTCCAGGCACCATGGATTCAGGGTTTTCCCACCCAAGTGAGCCTGTCCTCATGTGTCATCCCCATGGCCCAGCACTCCGCAGAGCTGCATGTTCCTTAACCAGCAGTGCTGGAACGTGTCACTTCCCACTGCACCCTGTCCCAAACTGGGCCTGAAGGATGCCAAGGGACCTGGCAGGGAGAGGCTGTGCCCCTTTCTCCTCCCTGCAATGCAAACAGAAACCGAAAAGGACCAAATTCCAAAGTTCTTATTCAAACCCAGGCACCCTGGCCGAGGGCGGAGGCATGGGGACTGTCACCTGCAGAGGGATGGGTGGCTCGGGCATGGGGCACAGCAGCACCTGGTGTGCTTTGAGGGATGAGGGAGTAGATCCCTGTGACAATGGCCTTGCAGGCTGGGACACCAGCATTTGTACTTCCATCTGCTGCATCCCAGGGTCCAAAGCGCAGCAGAGCCAGCCTGGCTCCCAGTGGCAAGACAGCCACGAGGTGAGCCCAGAGCAGCTTCGGGAAGGTGGCCGTAGGGTGCCAAGGGGGTGACCACACATCCTTCCTTGCAGATGACTCCTCGTCAGAGAGCTGCAGTGGGAATGGCTCCTCCACCCTGAACCCCTCCACCTCCAGCAGCACGCAGGGCGACAGCGCCTTCCCCGAAATGAACGGCAATGGCACCGCAGCCCCCATGGACTTCACCGCCTCTGCTGATGACCAGCCCATCAATCTCTGCGACAAGCTCACGCCTGCTCACATCACCCCTTCCTACCAGTCTGACAGCTGCAGTGCCGATGGGCTGCGCAGCAGGGTCAAGTACGGGGTGAAAACCACAGCAGAGGTACGGCCTGGGATGGTGTGGGAGAGCCAGGGACATGCCCCACACCCCGGCTGCCCTGGAACTGGGCACACCTCACCCCTGACCAGCTGTGCCACAGCCATGTGACGAGGAGCCCATTCATGCTGGGTCAGGCAATGTTTCCCACAGGATCAGGCAGAGCCATGGCCCCACCAGCCAGAGCTGCCATTAGGCCACCAGGTTATCACAGGCTCGCTGAGGCCACCATGCTCCCCCCTGCCCAAAGCAGGCAGGAGGCGACATGCAGGGGAGCCTCGTTATGGGTTCGTCTCCCTGGGTTGCAGGGGGAGAGGGGACAGACATAGTGAGACAAGGAGAAAGACATAGTGAGACAGATGCATGAGGTGCGAGCTGCTGGTGATAATCCCTGTCTCCTCTCAGTCCCCCCCGTACAGCTCTGGCAGCTATGACTCCATCAAGACAGAGGTGAGCGGCTGCCCTGAGGACCTGACTGTCGGCAGGGCCCCCACAGCAGATGAAGATGACGATGACCATGATGACCATGAAGACAATGATAAGATCAATGACTCGGAGGGGATGGACCCGGAACGGCTAAAGGCCTTCAATGTAAGGAGAGCTCCATGGGGAGAGTGAGCCTGCCTGCCTTCTGTCTCAGGATTCTCACCACTTATCTTCTCATTTGCAGATGTTCGTGCGCCTATTTGTGGATGAGAACCTGGACCGGATGGTTCCCATCTCCAAGCAGCCCAAGGAGAAGATCCAGGCCATCATCGAGTCCTGCAGCCGGCAGTTCCCCGAGTTCCAGGAGCGGGCACGCAAGCGCATCCGCACCTACCTCAAGTCCTGCCGTCGCATGAAGAAGAACGGGATGGAGATGGTGAGTGGCCGCCCCAGTGCCCTGCTCCTTGTCCCAGCACCCAGGGCAGCACATCCCTGAGCATCCTCTCTGCTTATGTGCCTGCAGACCAGGCCCACGCCGCCTCACCTGACCTCAGCCATGGCAGAGAACATCCTGGCTGCCGCCTGCGAGAGCGAAACGCGGAAAGCAGCCAAGAGGATGCGGCTGGAGATCTACCAGACCTCCCAGGTACAGTGCTGGCAGTTGGAGGTGGGTGAGGAACAGAACTGGCAGTGTCCTGTGGTGGGGTCAGAAGGCTTTCTGAAAGTCTGAGGGGCTGCAGAACAGAACCCTGTGGTGTATCCTGAGACTCAGGCCAATGGGGATGGGGATGCTGGTTTGGATTGGCCACACTGCAGCTGCAGGACACCAGGCATCCCTGCACTGTCCCTCTTGCTGGCCACAGGAGACAGCCAGGCTCCTCGCTGAGTAGGTCTGCGTTTCCCCTGTGCAGGATGAACCGATCGCTCTAGACAAGCAGCACTCCAGAGACTCCACAGCCATCACCCACTCCTCCTACTCACTGCCAGCTTCATCTTACTCCCAAGACCCAGTCTACATCAATGGAAGCCTGAACTACAGCTACCGTGGCTACGGGTCCCTGGGGGGCAGCCTGCAGCCCCCCGCGTCCCTCCAGACGGGCAACCACAGTAATGGTAAGTGGCTGTGCCAGGGGCACGGGGAGCCCACCCTGGCATTGCCCCTGCCCCGTGCCTGGGCAGTGCACCAGGGGCTCCTGGCGTCCCCCACTGTGGGGTTCATCTCGTTGCTGGAGGAGAGGCAGGGGCTACTCCTGCAGCCCCCACAGAGCCCAGTCATGGCAGCACCTCTCCCACCACTGCACAGAGTTGCTCTAAAATCCCCTCTTGTCCCTTCTGTCTGGCGACTCAGCTCACGTCGTCAGCAGGTGGTTAATTGTTGAACTGCATTTGGAAGGACGGTTTGGGTGGCACTGGTGGAGGGGAGGAGTGTCACTTAAAAAAAACGGAGAATCTGTACCAGGTTCTCTGTTAATTATTAACAGGGGCGGCACCTATCGCTGCCTTGATCTCCTGCTGGTATGAGCCGTTCTGCTCTCGGGGATGGGGACAGGGTGGGGGCCACAGCCACAGCTCAGGAGGGCTCTGAGGGGCTGGGGACTGCCTGGGAACAGTTGAGAAAACAGGACTGGTGCTGCAGGGACGGAAGGCGGAAGGAGAGCGTAGGCAGAGCTTGAGATTAGGAGCGAGTGAAGAGAGCAGAGTGTCCTGTGCACGATCAGGGCACACAGGAAGGCTCCAAGGTACCTGGTGACCGCACGTGGAGCGAGAGGTATGAGATGAGTCCAAGTGTTCACTCTGGCTCTGCCCTGCAGCAGTGGTGGCAGGAGGGGCTGGGTCCCTTCCCAGTCCTTGCCCAGTCCTTCTGCAATCCCCAGGTTGCTGTTGCCTGTCCTGGTGCGCTCTGGGCTCCTGCCCCAGCCCACCCCGACGGGAGCCAGGATTTGGAAGGATGTGATTTCCGGAGGCCTGAGAGATGCCTGTCTGGGATTAACTCTTATCATCCCTTCCTAATGCTTCTTAACCCTGAATAAAGATCCTGTCCCGGCCTCCAGCTGCTGAGACCTAATCCTCACAGCAATGGTTCCTCCCCAGAACAGCACAGGCACCCAGTCCCCTACTGCCAGGCACCTTCCTTTGGCTCCTCCATGTGAGGCAGTGAACTTTCAGGAAGATCCCTATGCAGCCCCAGAAGGAGCAAACAGGCCCTGGATGGAGCACCCAGCAGCACCTTCTTTCTTTTTAGGGGATTTTTAAACCTCTGTTTTGCAGTTGTCTTTTTGCTAAGCTCTGGCCCAGTCCTTCAGAGGGGAGAGCACTCTGCAAGGAGCTGCATCTTCTCCTCCTTCTGAGCAGAGGCCCCGCAGGGCTTTGCTGCCCAGAAGTGTCTTCACCCTCCATCCCCCACCTCAGGCAATTCTTGCTCAAGCCCACATCCCTGCTCCCAGCTCCTTCCCCCTTGGTGAGCTGGAAAACAGGCTCAGGCTCAGTTTACTGCTGCCTTTTCTGTCCAGTGAAATTGCTTTCGCATGAGAGCCTTCTCCTCCTCCTCCTCCTTCTCCTCCTCCTCCTCCCCCACTTTGAAGCTCTGGTTCTCTTGGCATGGAACACTTTTGCTGGTGCTGCTCCTCCCGCAGCCCCAGCACTGCTTTCCTTGAATGCTTTCATTCCAGCCAGGGCAGTGAGCTCCCCTCCCTGCCACCATCACCAGTGGCACCCACCTGGACTTGGGGGCAGCTGAACTCTCCCATCCTGGTTTGCAAACAGCCACAACACCCAGTCCCTGCTCTGTGTCCCGTGGCTGTGTCAGGCCACCCAGCAGGAGCTCAGCCATCCCAAAGCCTTTCTCCAGCATCACCAACTGCTCCATCTGCCTGCAGCACTTCAGCTCACAGCTCAGGGATTAGTTCTGTATCTTTTCTCCTTCCCTCCTGGCTGCAGCCTTGCTAGCCTGCTCTCCCTGACTGCTGTCACATCTCTAGTAGACCTCTTGGCACCTCTCATTTCCAATTGTTTGTGTGTTTCTTGGTCTTTGTTTTGCTTCTCTTACTTAGTCCAACATGAAGCCAAGTCCACTTTTTCCCCTGCCTTTACCTACTGGGGTCACTCATCAAGATAAACCGGGGAAGCACAGCCCATGTGGAATGTTACTCCCCATGTGCACAGGGAAAACCAGAACCTGGACAGTGATTTTGATGGTACACGTGCCAGCAGCAGCTGGCTTACCTCCCAGCAGACCCTCTTTTCACAGAGCTGTGGGCCAGGTTGCAGGATGGGATTTTTGTCATGTTGGCTCTCAGACATCTTTACAGAATCACAGGATTGTTTGGTTTGGAAGAAGCCTTAAAGTTGACTTCACTCCAGTCCCCTGCAGGGACACTTTCCACTATCCCAGGTTGCTCCAAGCCCTGTCCAACCTGGCCTTCAACACTTGCAGGGATGGGGTGGCCACAGGTTCTCTGGGCAACCTGTGCCAGGGCCTCACCAATCTCACAGGGAAGAATTTCTTCCCAGTATCCCATCTAAACCCGCCCTCTGTGAGGCTGAAGTCATTGCTTCTTTTTTTATCACTCCATGGCCTTGTACAAAGCACTCTGCAGCTCTCTTGGATTTTAGGCACTGAAAGGAGCTCTAAGGTCTCCCCAGAGCCTTCTCCAGGCTGAACAACCCCAATTCCCTCAGTCTGTCCCCCTAGCAGAGGTGCTCCAGCCTTTTGAGCATCTCTGTGGGCTCCTCTGAACCTGTGTTCCTGTTGCAGAGGCACTGAGTGGCTGCTCCAGTGTCTGTGGGAGCAGGAGCTCCTCACATTATCTGGGCACCGTGGGGACCTTCCAAGTGGTGCAGAGGTCTGGAACCACAACAGGATGAGCATGGGAAGGGTTGCTGTGCCTGAGCTTCCCTCTCACTTCTCCTTGGCAGGTCCGACCGATCTCAGCATGAAAGGTGGGGCCTCCAGCACAGCTCCCTCCAACAGCACCAGCCGGGGCATGCAGGCGGCCCAGCTCAGCCCCACGGAGATCAGCGCCGTGCGGCAGCTCATCGCCGGGTACCGGGAGTCGGCGGCATTCCTGCTCCGCTCTGCAGACGAACTGGAAAACCTCATTTTACAGCAGAACTGACTCCCCGTGTCTGCATCGCTCCTCGGTCGACAAGACAATTTATACCTGCTAGAAAGAGGCTCCCGGCGGTGTCCTGCTCAGGACCACCATCGTCCTCCCGCCACGCGGTGGGCACATGTAGTTTTAGAAGGTGGGATCCAAAAGACCTGTTTTCTTTTACACTCCAAGCACCTGGGACTTCAGGCACAAGGACACGTTTTGGAACCGTACCAACACCCGTGCCTCCAGCCGACCAGAAGCCAACCCTGCAGCTTGGAAGGATGTGGGACTTTGAAGGGCAGAAGGGAGCCTGGGGAGGTTTGGGGCTGCAGATGTATTTAGAATAACCTTTGTGGACCCAAATGTTAGATTCCCATCCCTGGATAATTTCCAAGTCTTAGGTGAGCTGAATCACATATTTATTGAGAAATGGACCCTCCTCTCCCCTTAGTAATTTATTTTTCTGAAAATGGATTCTTTTGAGTTTGTACAGATTGCCAGTTTTTTGTCTGTCTGATCAGAAGGAATTTATTCCTGTGAAATAACACATTCCATATCACTACACTACTAATTTCCAGGCAGCTCTGCCTGTTTCTCTGGTGAACCCTTGTCCCACAGGGAGCAAGTTTGCCATCCAGCCCTTGACATCGAGGCTGCTCAGCCTCCAGTGAGCGTTGGTGGGAGCTGAACAGCAGCGCAAGTGTCCTGCTTAGGCCTTTGTTCTAAGGGGTCCCGTAGCAGCAGTGGGGTCTGAACCTCCTGCAGAGACTCGGCAAGCTCAGCAGACCTCCGGCTGGAAGGATATCTCGCACTCATTAAAGTCATTGCAGATAAGAGAAGGAAGGAAGAAAGGAAGGAGATACCTGAGAAACACTGTCTTGCGGTCACCATCCGTACTCTACCTCACACTCCATTGTGGGCTTCTTCCAGGACTGGCCGCGCCGGTCCTGGGAGACAGTGAGTGTTGCAGACATGGGGATCTTGCCGAGGAGGCTGGAACCTCCGGCTGGGGTCCTGCTGCGCCCGGCCGCGCGCTCCGCTCCGTCCACAGCCGGCCCCGGGGGAGCACCGGGAGAGGAACCGCCCGGACCCGCGGGGGTGTGAGGCAGGGCAGCCCCCAGGCTCACCACAGGGGTGAGCTGGAGTGGTGGCCGCCTGCTTCTGCGGGAGAGACGGGCAGCACTGAGCAGCAGAACTGACCAAGTCCTCTCCGGGACCCAGGATCCTTCCCCCTCCTGCTCACAGTCCTGGAACAAGCCCACAGTTCACAAAGTGTGGAAGAACCGTAGTCCAATGACCATTCTGCCCCGTTTCCATCCCCCCACGACCATGCACTTCGTTTTGCTCAGTGCAATACCTACTGCCAGTGCTGCTAACCCAGGGACCTCGCTCCGGCCAGGGGTGCTGAGCCCAGCCCAGCAATGCAATGTGCTCTGGAGCTGTGCAGAGACCAGCGAGGGTCCCGCTGCTCCCTGTCCCCCGCAGCCCTCCCACTTGGCTGAAGTCTACACCATGAGATAGAAATTCGATAAGTGTAAAGCTGTTTTGTAGGTAGAAACTTTCTTGGTTTGGAGCCAGTTTTTATCTTATGTTTTGGCCATTCAGAGCCAGCAGCCAGGGGCTGCTGTGTCAGGGGCCAATGCTGGTGGCACAGGCTTGAGCAGCCGCTGGTCCGGCCAGGAGCAGGCCCGGGCAGTTCCCCTGTACCCTCTGTACCCCATGATGCTCCACACACTGGAAGAGAAGCAAAATTTTACCCTGCTCTTAGTCTCAGAACAGAAAAAGCTGCTGGCTCCTGAGGCCAGGTGTGCCTGGCCCCACAGCAGAAGGGATCAACCGTTGCATTGACTGTTCTCCCCACACCTTAAACTTTCCGTAGCATTTGGAGAAAAGGGACCTAGCTCCTCACCGCGGGGTGCAGCTGAGGGGTCAGTGCAGAGACGAGGTGATGGTGGCTTTTAGACCTGAGCAAATGCTGGAACCGGGAGCATCGTGGCCACAGCCATCCCCTCCTGCCCGCAGCAGCGGAGCGTGGGGAGGGGACCCCGGGGTGCCAGCCCCCAGGCAGGGCTCAGACTTAACGCTTTCCCCAGCACTTCACAAGCCTGCTTGGTTTGACCACTGCATCCTCCCATACTTGGAATTTATGTAAATATTTATTTTTGTGTGAATACCATGAAGTAACAAACCTTTGTCAAAATCTGTAACCACAGCCATTTGTGAAAGTCTTACCGTTCAGGCAGGAGAGGCAGAGACAATTGCTGTCCCGGGATTCTCCCTCTCCGTGGTCTCCCACCCACGCCGGTGCCTCCCTCCTCGGCAGAGGCAGCGGAACCTTTAGCCATAAGTTTGCCATCAGTTTGTACTGAAGCAGAGGTAACCCGGGGGCACATGGACAGACCACCAACAGCCACAGTTGGGTTAAGTTTTATTTATCCAAGTCGTTCCTGCTCACTTCTGAACCTGTCTCGGCACACGTGGAAGTTCGGGAGCTCTCACACGTGGTCAAACTGCTGTAGAGGACACCGAGGCCACGTCATGAAGGAGGGTGCCCAACACCGCCCTGTCCCAGCACCTGATGTTCATAACCTGCAGCTGAATGGTACAGACTCAGATTCCCAAAGCCCTGGTGACAGCCACATCTGGGACAAGTTGTGAAACAAACAGGATTGACTCCAAATTTTTGTCAGGGATATTTTTTCTTTCTTTTCTTTTTTTTTTTTTTTTTCCTGTGAGCCACAGCATTCCGGTTCCTTTGGCATGAGCTTCACAGACATCTCCGTGCTCTGCAGCTGCTCCGTGCTCCAGCGTGGCTCCCTGTGCTCCAGGACTGTTCACAGCCACATTCCTGCGCTCTCACTGGGCAGGACGGGGTCAGGAATTGCTAGTCCAGGTTCTCGACAAGAAGGAACAAGCAGGAGCAGAATACACCAGCTTTCCAGATATCTGAGAGGTGGAAGGAGAATGCTGGGTTAGCAAATGGTCTGGATGGTCTTGGGTTTGGTTAAGAAAAGCTGATCACTGGTCAAAAAGATTTTTTTGTTTTAAATTTAATTTTATTTCAACACACCCATCCTGCCCTGGATGTGCGGTTCCCATGATGCTGTTTCTCTATGGGAGAGCGTTCCCGGGGTTGTGAGCAGATGTAACTTGTACCTCCCCAATCCCAAGGGCCACTTCCCTCCCAGAGTGGCCATCGGATTTAGTACCAGTTCATGAAAAAAAAATGCTGCTTTGAACTCAGAGGGTTAATATACTTTTGATTTGTAATTTTTTGTAAAACTTTTTACAAGGTAGCATAGTATTTCACCAGACACCAACTACAATCCGTCCATGGTCTGATTTTTATATAATTTAGTGGTGCTTTAGAAACTTTTGTTCGGTTGTTTCGGAGCTGCACAGCTCAGTTCTTCGCCTGTATCTACCTAAGACCAATGTGAACCTTTGTATTTTTGCTCCTAATTTTGGACTCAGTGAAAGTGTACTGTTTACATGTACAGAACTCCCGACCCCGTGTGTTCTGCCAGACCTGCTGTTGAAGAGGAAGCTGCCCCTCACCCAGTTCGTCTGCTTAACCCAGCCACAGCCTCACCCACCCACCGCCACGCGCCCGCCCCGAGGGACACCCCACCAAACCCAGACACCCTTTAAGCAATTTTGGGTTTTGCACAAGCTGTTGTATTTTTTTTTTTCCTTGGTAGTTGTACGGATCGGCTGCAATTCCAGTAGGGAGCTGATCCAGAGCTCTGAAGCACCAGATGTGGGCAGTGCTGCTGCCTCCCCATCCTCCTCCTCCTCCCACACAGGTGGGAGGGCGGCGCTGCCCCTGGGGTCCAACTGATGTAGGGGAGCAGTGGAGGGAGCAGGGGGAAACACTCCTAAGCAGAATTGGGAATACTTTAGGGAAGGGGCTGAGCTCACCCAAGCCGGCCGCTGGCTTGGGGTGGAGGGTGGGAGCGTGGTCCCACGGGAGGCTCCCAACGAGGCAGAAGAGGCTCTTTGGGAAGCTGGTGCCTTCCCGAGGGTTCAGATTGAAAGCGTATGGCACTTAATCCAGCTTCTAAAGTGACACTTTATTGCTTAATCAATTGATTCCTTTGGAAATGATATTTTTGCAGATAGGCACCTATGCAACTTCATGTGGCTCTTAAGCAGATGAGCACTTCCTCCTCAACGAGCTTGATAAGAGTTATTTGTGTTATATACTGTGGATTTTTCCAGTAAATGTGGCTTAATATTTTAATTCTTAGAATGTGTGTCTATTATATATGTGATGCAACTTAATTCTGTTCTGTTCGTGGAATGATTAGCACAGGCCAACTCCCTGTCCCCTCACATAACAAAGACCAATGAGCTGTTAATCGAGCTGTTATCTCCATGGTATTACTTGCTAAATGCACTGATTTCATAAGTATGTGGAATCCTTTTTTTTTTTCTTTTGAATCTGTATATCATATATAAGACTGAATCTACTTAATAAACACTGTATAACAAAAAGGGCTTTCTCCTCCACTGTCGAGCCCCGCTGGGTGCTGCTGGCCCCAGCCTTGCCCCTCGCCCCGGGCCCTGTGCGAGAGGTCGGTGCCATCAGTCACCAGAGCGGGATCTAAATTTAGATGTTAAAAGGAAGAAAAAAAAAAACCAAACCAAAACATGTCTCAGTCCTGTTGACATAAGCTGTGCTTTCCATTCCGTAACAGACAGCCTGAGTACCAGAGAGAGCAGTGGCAGCACTCACAAAGGGGGCAAGGCACCAGTTTTATGCTTAACTTATATTTTGACAAAATTAATTTTGTGAAGTGTCTGGTTTTTGTGAGAAAAAAAGAAAAAAGAAAAAAAAAGTTTTCATTGAAGTTTGTGCGAAGTTCTCCCTCATGGAAAATACTGATTTTTCGTTACCAGCTTTATTCACTAAGTATAATAAACCTTTGCATCCATAAATGTTCCTCTTCAAGCGCTGTATAGATACCATCTCCTGGTTTGATCGTCAGGAGACCCAGAGGGACCAAGGGGTTTGCGGCTTCCATGGAAGTGCAGCTGCCCAGGGGTGTGGGGATGCTGGTGGGGCAGGCGGGTGGGGCTGGCCCTGCCCGGCATTTGCTGCGGCTGCAGCCGGGAGCGAGGCCAGCAGGATCCGCCTGAATGTTTGTGCTCGTAAACCATCACCTGGGACAGCACATCCCAAGTGGAGCATCCACAGAATTCAATGTCTGGCAGCACAGCACCAGCGGCCCCGTGTCCTTGACACCGTCAGGTTTATGAGCGAGCCTCTGGCTGAGCTTTGCTCCCAGATTTCCACGGGAGGCTGGGAGCAGGCTGCAAGCCGCGGGGACAAGCAGTGCCGGGCCACACCGGCTGCAAAACAGTTGGCATCACCTGCTGAGGTTTCCACAGCCCCCCGGCCGGACTGACTCAGGATGTCCTACGCCTGCAGATGGCCCCGCCGAGCACGGCGGAGCAGAGCCAAACAGCAGCCGGGCGGGGAGAAAGAAATCTGTTACTTGGCACACAAATATCACAGGAAAAAAAAAAAAAAAGGAAAAAAAGTGTATTGCTCTTTGTGAAATTCTGATGTTAATGGGTTTTACTCTTGAAAGCCCCAAGTTCCCCTATTCCAGAGGTAGCTAATCCTGATGCCATCACCCCCCACCCGAATAAAACAAGGAAAGATTAAATACTTTTAAAGCTTGGCTAAGTAACAATTCTGCTCATTTTTTGCATTCCCCGTATCTAGCTTATTTAGATTATCCAAGTATTCTGTATGCAGACAGCCTGCCAGTCAGAACATCAATGAACCATCAAAAACCACAAAAGCCTTTTTTCACCCCAAATGCTGGTGCCGGACCATCTGCTGCCCCAGCCCCGGCTCCTATGCAAGGCCGTCGCTGCTTTTCTGCAATGGCAGCGCTGTGGAATTCCAGGAAGTCCGGGATTGTGTCACCACACAGCACTCCCACAGCCCCAGGCGGGAGATCCCTGCTTGCCCTGCAGAATGTCCGTGCAGTGAGAACCCAGACATATAATATCATAATTCATGTTATTTCCTTACTGCCCAGAAAAGAGAAAGGACTCAGCCATAAAGTGAGTTTTCAAGTAGTTTCAATAAACTGTAATTGGTATCACATTTATGCTCTTGAGAAACATTTTTAGATCCATTTATCCAACAAGGGACTTGCCCTGACGCTGGGAGAAGTCTCAGTTGCTGCTGCCCACAGGCATGACCCCGGCAGGGCAGGGGTCCCCCGTGGCTGTGCGGGGCCCCCGCAGTGTCCCACAGCCCCCCTGCGCCTCTCAGAGCCTTCAGGGTGTCGATTCCCCAAGCGCCACACGGCATCTCTGCAGGAGCTGCACCACCTTCAGTGCTCTCTAAGTGCATAAAACCAGATTTAACTAAGCCAAGCAGCAACACAGCCCCTCCCCTTAGTGACTTGAGCAGAGCTCTGGAACAGCTGCAGTTAAAGAGAGGAAAGGAAAAGCCACAATTGCTTTAGAACGTAGGAGAATTTCAGAAAAAGGACTGAAACCACACAAGCAGATTTTACAGTGTTTATTTTTCCAATAGCACAAGGGACAGACACGAGCAGGCCCCCCCGAGGGCTCTGCCCCCCAGACCAGTCCGAGCTGAACACTGCAGTAGCCCCCCAGGAGGCAGAGCCAGCCCCCTGCTCCGCTCCCCATCTTTGGTAAGCAGGTTCCACACCTCTGCTCGCCCCCACCGGCACCGCAGCCCTGCCCGGGCAGGGGCGCCGCTGCACCGGGCTCTCATTCTCGTGGGATGAGGCTGGTGGATGCCTTGAGGATAAAACCATCTCAGGGACTGAACTTGTTCCACCCCTCACGATTGTGGCTGAAAGAGGAACTTGCACGGCTGAAAGAAAGTGCATGGTGAAGGGAGGTAGGATGGAGCTGGAAAAGGGACGAGAAGAAAAAAATGAAAATAAACTCCCTAAAATTCTTGCTACTGCTTGCTTGAATAAGCCAGTGGCTTCTCCCCCTCACTGAAGCAATTAACTCTTGATTAGGAATTGCTCCAAAAAGGAAGGGAATTGCAGTTTTGCTCTCCCTCTCTGGATGCACGTGGATGTTCACTCACCTCCCTGCAGTGCAGGTGCAGCCATGCCCTGGGAGCTCAGATGCAGCAGCAACTGGCAAGAGCTTTAATGAGCAACCGGGGAGTGAGCTCAGCTCAGCAAATCCCACCTGGTCATCCTTGAGCCTGCACAGCACAGTCCACCCAGGCACCACGGGCACGAGGAGGCTGTCGGAACCCAGGCCCCAGTGTGGTGAGCCTCATGTCAGGCAAGACAGAATACAGTGGCTCTGACAATAACTAACACCACTTTAATGCAATACTGCTGTAGAGCCTGGAAATCCAAGGAAAAAAAAAGACCCCGTTATGCTCTATGTACATTACATCCATTTACAGAGTTGGCCAGTACTGTGTACAACATATAAATATATGATCAAACAGATGCAGAGAGGATACTTACAGGAGTCAAATAATTCACTTTATACATCCAAGAATGAAAGTATAAAAAAAAGGAAAATTAAAAAAAAGGAAAGAACACTGCTTTAAATGTTAGGTGATGGTCACACGGATGCACAGCTCAATGCTCGCAGGTGCTCAGCTGCTGTGGGGTTTCAGGTCCTCACCACAAAGCTGCAGTGCAGAGCTCACTGCCCCTACCACTGAGCTCTGGGAACCCCCAGTGTTCCACAGCAGTTTGTAGAAGCTGGCCAAAGGAGGCAG
Organism: Donacobius atricapilla; assembly: GCA_013397315.1. NCBI lineage: Eukaryota > Metazoa > Chordata > Aves > Passeriformes > Mimidae > Donacobius > Donacobius atricapilla. The sequence continues at coordinate 66,145 of WBMY01015889.1, forward strand.
GCACAGCCTGGGCGAGTTCAGCCAGGAACAGTTCCCTGGCCACACAGCTTCCTGCAGGCCAGCAGAAGGCATTTGCTTGGCACTTGCCTCACGTTTTTTTTTCTCTTCTTCTTGCATCCTCCACATGGGCTCCATGTGGCACACGGTGGGCTGCACACAGCTCCACAACTACCTGCAGAGCATGTCCCTGGGCACCACATCCTGCTGCAGCATCCAAAGACCGCACGGGACCATCCTGCAGGGCAGCTCTCTGCTTATACTCACTGCACAGCAGCACTTCCCACACAAACCAGGAATGGAGATGGCAGAAAGGGAGAGTGGAAGACTGTAGGGCCTCACCTTGTGCAGCCCTGAAATGGCAAACACCATCTTCCAGTTCCTTTGGATGTAAGGATTTCCTCCACAGAAAGTCCAGGGATTGCCACAGCGAACGGCCTCTTCCCCCCGGCGTCAGCCTCAGCGCGATACCAGAGCAAAGCTGGAATTTCCATGATAGCAGGAAGCAGCAGGATCGCTCCCATGGGGCAGAGCCCACCCAGAGCAGGGTGTCCCTGTGAGCAGGAACAGGCTCTGCACTGTTGATCTCCGTGGGAAGGCAGCTCAACGTTCCTCACCAAAAGAAAGTGTAACAGCGTTTCTACTATGAACAGAGAGTACTTTGTGTACTTTGTGTACAGGCGTTAGGATCAGTCCTTATCAAAATACACACACTGAATATACAACCTGTCCCATGGCCTTAATTTATTATCTCACCACAAGGCACAATACACAGAGCTTTGAGGGTCCTATACAGTCGTCGTGGCAGAAGGCGCCGCAGCCTTTGCACATGATCATGGCTTTGAGGCTGCACGAGCACTGGAATGAGATCTCGTCGACGCCGCTGCTGTCAGCAAACATCTGCACAGCCAGGGCCGTGTTCCGGCTCGCAGCAAAGTTCGCTTTGTGGGTGAGCTGCACCATGCTCCCAGCAAGGCCTCGGGGGAAAGCCGGAGTGTTGGATGAATAATTAAAGCTGCTAGAATTAAGCTGCAGCTTTGAAAGCTTCCCATAAAATGCTTGCTTGATATTGAGCTGAGAGGGGATGGATGAAGGCTCCAAAGGGTGACTCTGTCCTTTTCCAGGATCCCTTGAAAACTTAAAGAAGGGCCAGTCCATGACCAGTGGCTCTCTCTCTGTGTGCCCTGCCAGTTCCGTGGGCTGCTGGGCCACATCCCCCCGGTTCTCTGCATTACTCTTGGCTGGGCTGCCACGCACCAACACCTTCTCATTTCTGATCCCTCCTGGGGTGTTGCTGTGCTGCTTTGAAGTCCATTCCTCCCTGGCAGCTGGGATTCCTTCTCCCAGTGCACAGCCCTTGTCCAAGGGAATCTGTTTTCCGGGGGACACGGTTCCCATGGCTGAACCATGATCCAAAGCCCTGGAGTGATGCAGCCTCACACTGGGGTTGGAAGGAAAACCAGAACCAAAGAGCTTTTTGCCTTGAACCCCACCATAGTTTTTATTGACCAATGCACCTCCTGTCTGGTTTGGTCCAAGAGAAGTTATACCTGGAGATAAAAACAGAGGCTCTGAAGAGGCATTTAGCTTCTCCGGACTTTTACTTGCTGTGACGCTCATTGATGGGTTGTGCTCTGGCATCCGGTGGACCTTGGGCAACTCCTTCTGCTCCTCAAAGCTACAGGAAGAAAATGTTCTTTCCCGAGGGTCCACATCTTCATGCTTTGGAGAGGCACTTGCCACATTTGCCAGTTGGTCTTGGCAGCTTAAAGTCGAGCCAACTTTGGAATGTTTTTCTGAGACAGCCTGATCCTTTGTACCTTCTGCTCTAGGCAACGCTGCCCCTGATCCACAGGTTTTTTCCTGGGGATCTACGGAAGATCTCACCGAGTGAACATCATCACTCCTGCTTGGGGCACTCGCCTTTATTCCTACATCTGGAGAAGATTCTTTGCCAAAATAGCGACCGCTGCCTCTGTCCAGTTGCAGGGAGAGGCTTTCTGACTGCTTCTGCAGCACTGGCTGTGCAATTTCCAGCTTGATGTTGACGTGAGACACTGGGAGAATTTCTTCCAGTGGAAGCTTCCCCTTCAGCAACTGCATCACCAAAGGGTTGTTGGTCTCGATGGAGGACACGGGCTGAGCAGAGCTGGCCAGACGCTCGGCTTTCTGGGGTCCCCACCTCTGAGGCGGGGGTGCAGAACAGGCCAGACTCTCTGTCTCCACAGACAATTTTGACCTAATCCCATTGCGCTTCTCACCGCTGCTGTGACACGAAGAGCCTTTCCCAGCCACCTCCCTACAGCTGACACTTCTGAAACACATCTCCACCTCCACGTTCTCATCAGCCATGTCCCCTTCCCAATCAGAAGCAGTGTCTGTTGTTTCACTGTGTGTACTCTGTATTTCTTCATCTCCACTTCTCTTCAACTCCTGCGTCTCTCCCAGGGGCTGACATGCGTTTTCTGGTTTGGTTCTGGGGCACCTCTCCCTTGGCTGCAGGAGTTTTTCAGAGGTATCTATCCTATTCTGAGAAATGAAGTCACCACGCCCAGAGGGCTGCACTAGAGCCTCTGCATTTTGTTCCTCATTACTGAGTTTGCCATCACTGCCCTTTTCTGCCTGCAGCTGGGCGGCGTCACACACCACAGGGATCACTTTCTTCACTCCAACAGTCACCATTTTGCAGGTATTATCAGCAACACATTTTTCCAGAAAAGTTTTGGAGCTGTTATATCTTAAACCAGACACCTTCTCTGGATCATGGCATTCTTTGACACCCGATGACAATTCTGGTGGAAAAGGACAACTGGAGGAATTTTGCTTTACATCAGAAGGATAATCCAGCTGTATGGTGGGAGCACCAACATCTCCAAGTTCCACCACAGCCCTGTCTCCTGTGGGACTGACCCCAGCTCCCTGCCCCCCAGAACACGTCAGACTGGTCACCACAGGAACCACACATCCCAGCTTTGTGCTCTCCTGTGATACAGCACAAGATGGGAGTTCGGTCCTTGGGTCATGGAGGAGCGGCTCAGAACTCTCCTCCTGCCTCTCAGGAGTCGCATTGTCCAAGGATGACACAGTCCGAGCACCACAGAACGGCCTCCTGGGTGACCCATCTCCAGGCTGAGTGTCCCCTGACCCTGTGGCACAGCCCAGAACGCCGCTCCTTTCACTTTTTGAGGAAGAGCGATCTTGTCTGGAAGAGAGGCAGGAATTCACGCTGGCTTCCTGAGCAACCCCTTTGGAGTCCGCCTTCCCTCCGCTCAGATGAACAGACGACTGTAGTTGTGCTCGCTGTAGATCTGACGCACGTTTTCCATGAGCTCTCTTGGATCTCCTGTGCTGGGAACGGCTGCTGGATTCTCCTCCACCGCCTCCTTCATCGGTGCTTCTCCCCCCACCGGGGCCGCCCCCTCCTCCGATGGCGGCGGCGGCAGCTTCGCGCTGGGCTCGGGCTTGCAGAGCACGGGCCTTAATGTCTGCGAGGGTGCGGGCCCCGGGGCGGCCCCGGCCGGAGGGCTCCGTGCTGGGGATGATCCGGGGGCAGATCTGGTAAGTGGGCTGACCTTTAACCACCCAGGGTGGTTTAATACGTGAAAGTTGAATCTGAAAGAAAAGGAGATGAGGTAAGTTCTAACATCAACTGTCTCCAGTGAAATGCGTTTTACTGGCAACTGCTCATCACAATTCTTAGCACAAAAATTCCACAAAAATTTCAACTTAGAAACTAATTTGGGCAGAGGAATAGCATGGTCCCACAACCTCTGCTCTGTGATCTGTAAAGCTCAGTTCACACTAATATTGTTTTACCAGAGCCTGCAGGCAAATATGAAATAAGTTATTTATATTCTTGTCTTCAGAGATCAAACTGGTCTTCTCTACACCAGGATGACTGCCCTGAAGCTACCAAAATGAGTACTCTAGTCAAAATGGGAAAAGTCGGGAGGAACACTGAGATTCTGTCCAAAAGCAAAGGAAAAGAACTCAGAAACTATACAGGATAAAGAACATGATTTCAAGGTCTTTTGCAGTAAGTCAGCTCATTTCAGGCAGTGTTTCTGTATCCACAGAAATGCAAATGAAAGGAGTAAGTCAAGGTTACCCTGTGCTCTTGTGCAAAGACCTTGGGATGATTTTCCATTCTTTGCCTGTCTAAATACGACAGCAAACTGTGGCAGTCGGAGGCACTTCACCAGCTCTACCAATGAAACCCTTGGACTCCCTCCCTTAAGATGGTAACACTTGACATTTTAAAAATGTTTTGATACTACTGAGCACGGCAGCCCTGAGACACAGTAGCTCTAAGGCTCTTTCTTACCCGGATGGGTGGGACTTTGGGCTCCTCTTTAGTAGGCTGTGGCTTTTCTGGGTGAACACTTTCAATTGTGTTACGAAAGGACTGACGATCTTCAAGCCGGGGCTTCTTTTCGGGGAAGGATGCAGAGGCAGCCTCCTCAAAGCTTTTCCTCTTCTGCTCCTTGGACTCCTGGGCAGAGTTCTCCTGGGCCAAACTGGGAATTCTGCTGGCAGCTGCCAATGATGGATCTTCTGATTTGCTGTTTGATTTGGAAGTCTCTGGAGAGAGGTGCAGTTCAGTACTCTCTGCCTTCAGTCCTGCAGCCGAGGGGTTGCTCAGATCATCTTTCTTCAGGTCTGTCTCAGGCTTTGGCTCTTTATGGAGTGAGGGATCTGGCCCCACGGGAGCGGGCTCTTTGGGAGCCTCGGTGTGCTCAGGTTCCCGCAGTCTGTACAGGCTCCTCCTGGCCCGGCAGCGCAGGTCGGCCCGGGAGCGTTTCCGGAAGCGCCCGTCCCTCTGGCGCGTGGTCGGTCCGCGGGGCAGCCTCGCTTCTCCTTTAACAGACAGCTCTGTCCTGTTCTCAGCATCCTCCTGCACTGAATTCTGCGCCTGGGATTCTTCCTGGGTCAAGCCCAACCTACGAGGCAAACACAAAAGCCAGCTAAAAGCTAAAGCTCACCCCAATTTCAGTGTTTCTGAATAGTGCCAACACAGGCAGAGAGTCATCGAAGCATTAACTCACCCTGCAAGGGGAGAACCCACAAATCCCACATTGCTATCACATGGAATGAGAAAAATACCCCAAAAATTTGTGACGGCAAATACCATCAACTTTTCTTGGAAACAAAAGAGATGGGCTACAAAATTCTGCTGAACACAGCCAATTCCACTAAGGATTCTCCCAGAGCAGCAGCTGGAACAATTCACCCAACAACCTGTGTTTTTCAAGGTGTTTACACTGCATCTGCTCAGGTATCCACGAACAGAAACACACTCTACCACCTGCATAAACATGGATAAAACAGGATAGACATGGTAAATTTTCTCACTTTTGCCCATAGTAGTCCTCAAAGAACTTCTCCTTCCATTGCTCCACTCTCTTTTCCTTTTCCATCTCCTGCCGGATTCGAACTTGCATCTCGTGGGTGAATTCACCTACATGGAAGCAAGAGAGTGGAATTCAGTTCCAAACAAAACTCATTCTGCAAACGCAGCCTCTAGTGTTTCAACAGTACAGCAGCTAAATATACGAAAGACAAACCTCCTGTTAACACCCGGCTCCCCATCCCACTCTGGATCCACGTGCTGCCTGTGGCTCCAGAAAAAATTATGCTTTAACAGACAGGCCACCATTTAAGGAAAAATCTGTATGGTTCTACATTACGCCTTCACCACTTAATGCTGAAGGCCCCACGGCACCAAAAGAAATATCTTTGATTTTAAACAAAAAAAAGAAAAAAGTTGGGAGCAAAATAGCTAAAAGCTAGACTAAGTTCCTGCTCATTAACTGCAAAAGAAAACCAAAAATCCTACAAAATGAGCAGCTATTCTCCAGGCACTCAGGAAAGCAAAGCCACTCACCCTCAGCAAGCCGCTCTCTCCAGCTCTGTGCAGCATGGGTGAAGAACTCGTTGTTGAGAGCGCTGCCACTGAGGCGCATCAGCCCATCAGCCCCCACCTAGCAGGACAGACCCAGGACAAACAGAACACATCTGCTCCAGCTGTTCCACACTGAAGAGGCAATCAGGGAAGGGAAAACACCTGAGTGCTCATACCTGTCTATCGACTTCAGGCAGGAGGTAAAGCAGCTGCTGCTGGAAGTGCGATGGAAGCGCGTTAAAGGTTCTGGAGTTGATCAGCGCTCGCAGGTTTGTGTTGACAAGGATGGAGCCTGGGGTTTCGAAGTCAATATCCTCACCCCTGTTCCGTTTCATTTGCCCTAAAATAAAATTGGCAAATAAAATTAACATTGTTGTACAAAAATATTTCAGCATTATGGGCTGAAATTTATGTCAAACTACAACAGCAAAAGGAGCAAGAGAGATGATCAAGGCTGTGGTATTCAAGTGAGAAGAATGACTCTCCAGCACAGTAATTAACACAGCTGGAATTCTGACATGAGGTCACAGTTCTGCCATATTCAGATACAATTCTCAATGCTCCTCTTCAGGCCAGGAAAACTTTTAAACAATTGTATCACTAACACTCAAGGTGGAAAGCCTGGCTTGTGACCTCAGGTCATCAAATGCCTCCTGGTGCTCTTTTCTAGGAACACATGGATTTCACCATCACCAATTATTTTTCTGCCTTTAACCAGGAGCACATACCAGTCGTGGGTTTTCGGATGCCCCTCAGCAGCTGTGGAGGATCCCTGTTTATCTCTGTCCTACTGCGCAGGCTGGTTTTGCACAGGGCCAAGGAACTGCTGCTGCTGCTGGATGTGCTGCTGCTCTCCCCATCAGCGTGCCTTCCTGTGAAGCCTAAAAGCAAAACAACATCATAAAAATATGCAAAGAACAGTCAAAGCACAACTGGGAGAGTGGTTGAACATACAGGAATTCTCTGTTACTAACAAATCTGCTGTTACAGGGTATTGCCCCGGTACCAATTATGTTGAGTGAGTTAAACATACACACAACTCTGCAGTCTCATTCTCAGCAGGTGTTACAGGCAAACACAGATAACTGAGGACTAACTGAGAGAGATCTGTGAGGTCATTAGGATCCCCCCAAAGCCATGCTCACCTGAGGCAGACTCCATGTGTGCCCCATTTACTTTCAGTGGGGTTAACACCACCCGTGGCAGCATCACACCCGTCTTTTTCTTCTGTTTGCTTGTCTGCAGACCAGAGAGAAAGCAAAAACAAAAGAAAGGAAAGAAGGCATTACAGAAGGGTATAGTAACCTTCTAAGCAGCATGTTCCTCAGTTAAAGAGCTGTCTGGCTCCTCCTAGCTGAATCTTCAGCACTAGGCATTTAGGACTAGCAGAGAAATCAAAATTGTCTTTGCATGCATGATCCCTCCTCATCCTGCCACTCGTAACTCTCTCTGAGGCACCTGTGCACAAACAGTCCCTGTCATACCACCCCAACAGTAAAGAAAGCTCTGCTTGGGAGGCTTCATCCTTCTCATTAGTCTCACTTTTTCCTACCTGGGAGGCAGTTCTGTAGCTCTCTCTGGTAGCAGGTCCCTTGCTCTGAGATTCAGTGGAACAGGAGGCGTTAGAAGAAGTTTCATCAAGAGACACTGAAAGAGATGAGCTCTCAGTCAGACACAGAAGTAGGTCCTGGAGTTTAAGGTTAATGTCACCAGACACTTACCATCATTGTCACCACTCACAGTGCTGGCTTCGTTGGACCCACAGCTTTCTGCATCTGCTGTGTCTTCCAGCTCCTCCCCTTCTGGCACTGACAAGTTCCGGGACCATTGCAAGGCATCTTTCTAGAGGGGAAACAGAATTGGGGTAGCTACAGCCCTCCTTCCCTCCCTCCCTCCCTCCCAAATCTACACCAATAGGAGCAGACAGTTAACTGGATATACTTTAACCTTCAATTTTTTCCCCTATTTTAATCTTTGATGCAGAAAGGTATTTTAAAGTGTGTTTGGGCTCATAGCAGAACAGAAGTCACCTAAACTAAGAGCACCTCATAACCCCTTCCTAGACAAGTAACACATATCCAGAATACCAGGTTAATAATAATTAATTTAATAGAAAGGTTCATAATATGTCAAATTTTCTGTAAGCAATAAGTTCCTATTAAAGAGAAGCATCTCACTATGAAAGAAGAAGTACCATCAGAGTGGCCAGACACTAAGACAGCAAGCTTAGGAGATGTATTTCCTACTTGTACAATAAAAGCCATTTCAATACCATCTATTTTCAGCAAAATGTGTCAATTAAACAAGATTTTCTAACAGCAGAAAAAAGATGGCAATGAAATAGCTGAGATCTATCAAGTTGATGTTTATCAGGAATCCAACAGTACAAAACAATGCAAAAGAAAAGCTCAAGACCAGGAACATTTTCAATATTTACTATTACTGGGAAAATAAACTAAAAATAAAAAAGTATTCCAGAGAGAGTTCAAGATACTGATGCTAAGTAACATGGAATGTAGTGGAACACAGACCAAACAGCCAGAAGAATGAATATATATTTTCCTATCAAGATTTTACTTGTCACTACAAGCTCTTGAACCAATTCCTTGGTTGGCTGTTTTCCCTTGTGGCTGGCAGCAAGGGAGTGCACAGGTCTGCTCTGATGAGCACCCGCCTGAGCTGGACACCAGGTACTGCAGTGAGAGGATTCATCCTGCCTGTGCAATTCAAGAAATAATAGTCGGGAGTTTTTTAATGAATTTATCATAGATGGCCGAATATAGCTGAAAGGTACAAGCTCCAAGGAAATAATGAATTCCAGACCCTCTCTCACATGATGATCTCAGTGCTCGTGATGCTCAGTGACAGGGTAACACTCGTCCTGCACCAAGAGCAGAACTCACCCCTGGGTCCTCAGCTGGGAGCAGAGCTCAGCATTTACCTTGAGCGTGAAAAGGCTGATGCGTCCAGGCAGTTTGTAAAAGAGCCCATCCCCTCCCCGGGAATTGGAGTGGAGCATGGCATTGAGGCAGGCCAGGGGAGACGTCCCACTGCAACAGAGACAAAGAAAGAAAAGAGCTTAAGAAACAGATTGAAAAGAAAACAGCCTGAGAGATCCAGTTAAATGGGCATCCTTTAGCTGATGAGGGGAACAGAGGTGATGGCATTAACTTTATGGGACAGGCAGATCAGTCAGAACAGTGTCACTGTTTTCATTTTAACCTGTACATCAGCCTTGCACATCACAGCAAACAGGAAATGTGACACCAATTTTAAAACTATCCTTGTATGTTTTTAGACATTTCTAACTTCTATTACTTATTTCCTTGCCTTCTTTCCTGTGTTCGATTGATTTTATAAAACCCCCAGATTTATTCAGCAGAAGAAAGATGTAACACACTGTAGACATATGTGTTACTGGAATGTCTCCCTGATATGTCACAGACCAAACTACTTGCGCAGAGCTCGACACAAAGGCTCTGATGTTCTCATTTGTTAATTCCCACATAACTCCCTGGTTAAAGCCCCAACCTACACTCACACTGATGCAAATACTATGTCATGTAATATGGTGTTTTCCAGTAAGTCCCACATGTATAGGCAGAAGTTGTCTGGAAGACATATTACAGCACTATCGACTGCATTCCTAGTAAAAGTGAAACTGAAAACCGAACTGAGATAAAATATTTCAAAGAAAATCATTCTCAAATCAAAAACTAGAGCAATTTCTGTTTCCACCTTGGATGTGTTTGGGTTTTGAACATTTCCTCACATGCCATGCCAACAGGCAAAGTTACCCTGTATCAGTTTTAGATCATGTGAACAAAATTTCCAGCCTTCCGTCCTGTTAGACAGAGCTTTCCCCTCTGTGTTTACCAGACACTCCAAACATGCTCACCAGCCACAGAGCTCTCTTAAAACAGCAAAGTAAGTAATTTTCCCCAAAACAAGAAGAAAAACAAGCAGTTAAATCTCTGCCAGGAGCTAAACTCAGCATGGCGCTGGCTCATGGGAATGTCAGTGCCCCGTATGGAACACGGCCCTTCCAGCAGAGCAGCGTGACCCCCAAACCAGGGAGCCCCACCTCAGAATTGATTCAGAAGGAAAAACATCTCAAGGCACTGAGCTATTTCCTTCAGGAAATGCAGTTTCAGGAAGAGCTTCTATACAAGCACCAGCAAAGCCCGCTGCACATTCAGCCAGGCAGGCTCACGGCCTTTATTCTGCAAACAATCATGCTCTGAAGAAAACAATCTTTTCTTAAAGCAGAGATTTAATGACTAGGGAAGGAAAAGCAGATATCCCGAGGGAAACCACCGACCTTTAAAGGAATGAGTTAGCTTTGTGGGATTTAACATGACACATGTTCTGAAGTCTGGTCTTTACTTACGCACTGTGACAGGTCACTTGTAAAAACCGGGAAAGCACAGGATAATTTATGTGTGTGAAGAGCCCTGCTATTATCTTTGGCAGGGGACAGCCTGTGCACAGAGATCTTCATCTGCCTGCTTAGGTAACAGGACTTATATGAGAGAGTTGTAGAAGACTGATTAAAGCAAAGCTCCTCTTATGAAGGTCCTCATTAAAATCTGTCTGAATTCTACTGAAACTACTGCCCATATCCAAACCAGCGAAGATCTCAGCAAGCATCACTGAATCATGAAACAGTTTGGGTTGGAAGGGATCTTAAAGACCGTCTTGTTCCAAATCCCCTCCTATGGGCAGGGACACCTTCCACCAGACCAGGGTGCTCCAAGCCCTGTCCAGCCTGGCCTTGGAAACTTTGAAGAATGGAGCAGCCACAGTTTCTCTGGGCAACTTGTGCCACAACCTTACCACCCTCACAGGGAAGAATTTCTTCCTAATATCTAACCTAAATCTACCCTCCTTCACCTTAAGGCCATTATTGCCCCTTGTCCTATCACTACATGCCCCTGTGAAAAGTCCCTCCCCAGCCTTCTTGTAAGCCCATGGAGGTGGGTGTTTCAACAGTTCCAAATCCAATGCAGCAGCACACACCAGCCTCATGCCTCCCCAAACAACAGCAGGTCCCACACCCATCACCTCTGTACATGTCACTGATTTTCACTATTCAAAACACCCCAGCTGTTTCCTGATTTCACACAAACAAGGAGCCGAAACAAGCTAACATTTAGGTCCCAGTGGAAATCAGTTCCTGGACTGTAGTTGGATAAAGTACACCACAGTGAAAAGCCGTCCACAGAAACAAAGGGAGGGAGAAGCAAGACTAGAAACAGTCCTTGCATCTGGATTTCCCAGAAGTCCATCCCTGGACAGCAGTTTTTCATGTCTCTGGTAGTCAATTTTTTTTTTTTTTTTTTTTTTTTTTTTTTTTTTTTTTTTTTTTTTTTTTTTTTTTGCCAGGCAGCAGTAACTGAGGCATTTGGACTATCACAGTTACCCACTTTCTTTGAGCTGCAAGACACTTTGTATTTCTACTACTGTCATGGAAACAGATGGAAGCTCACAGGAACTTAACCAAGAAGGCAGTCTCCCGCTTCTGCCCTTTCCAAGGCTTTGTATCAGGTTCTTTTCCACATGAAACCCACTCTGACATGGGCATCTCCTCCCTATAATGTCAAGGGCCACAACTGTGTGATGTGAGCTACGTTTTCCTGGTGCTCAAGATTCTGAGCATAAGCCAGTGACATAGAGAAGACTGTCTCTTCTAAAACATAATGACTACTCTAGAAATAAAGCATTAGAGGAGATAAACTGTTCTCAAACTCAGGTCATAATAGCAGAAACTGCTGGGAGCTACTTATGTGAAAACCATGAGTGAGAGGTAAGTACAGCACAATGCAGGGGCCAGATCTGCAAGAGGTATTTCCCAATAGTTGGATGAAGGGATTCTGTATATTATCAAAAAATCCAAGAACATTTTCCAGTTATTATCAGTGAAAAAACCCCTCACAAATTGTATATAAATGTCTGTACTGTCATCTGAAATTACCAGGCTGAAAAGAGAAAAAGGGAAGCAAAGTGGGTTGGGGATGAGGCAGAACTGTATGAAGCAACACCAGCCATCATACACTGCCTCCCCCATGCTCCACACTGGTTTAGATAAAATCATCAATACTAACCTCATTTCCTTTAGACCTTCAGCCTCTATGACCTGCAGAATCTGTTTTGGGGTCATAGGAGCATCTGAGTAATTTTCCAGCACCTGAAAAGACAGGGAGACCAAGTGTCATTATAGAATTGCATTCCCAGAACTACTCCATCACTCCATCAGCTGTGGCCCAGACCCAATAATGTGCCTCTTCAAACTTGATTCACCTGCAAAGACACACAGTAAAATTTCAGGCTACCTCAAGATCCTGGTGAACATGGATCACAGCCACAAAAGGCTTTACCTTCATCTCTTCTGTAACTAACTGAAATACAAATATGGAGGAGAAAAAGCAGCAGAATTTGGCTTGACCCCAATGGAAGCTTTACCAGACTTCACTATACATTAGATGGACCTGCTGCCACATAAACCTTCCAAACTGAACAGTGGTCAGTGACCTGCAACAGTGTAAAACCTTCTCCTACTTCTCCACAAAGCATCCGGTATTTTTTTGTCACTAAAAGTATTACTGTGCAGCTATACAATCCAATACTGTATCTTCCTCAGATGACTGCATTCATTCCACCTTTCCTCCAACCTCAGAAGGGAACCACAAGTTAAGAATTCATGTCAGAGAAGGACAGAACTCAGAAAAGGACAAAAAAACAGGAAAGGATCTGGGAAAAAAAAGTCTGGCTAGAGACACTAAAAAGACTTAAGAGTGCTTGCCTTTGACATAAAATGTAAAAAATCAGACATTAAAAGGCAACACTATAAATAATAACTCATCCTTTCATATATTATTATCAAGAATAGAATTGTCACTTATATACAAAGAAGTAAAGAGGTTATTACTTTATTTTTTTAAGCCTGTGGAACTTACTGCTCTGAAATGTCTAGAAGCAAGAACTCAAGGATTCAAAGAGAGGACCGGACATTTCTGTGGATAAGAAGATTATCCACATAAACAGGAAACAATGAGCAAAAATAAGCTGCAGTAGATGTAAACCCCGCAGTTTCTTTGGGAGCAGATTACCCTACAGCTGCCGACCACGCGCTGACTCCTGCGCCTGTCCCGGCAGCAGACACTGCTGCTCTTGGAATGCAAAGCAACCCAGCTCCACAGACCTGGGGCCACCAGCAAAAAGAGCGTGAGACAGGCACAGGCCATGGCCTGGAACAGGCATGGAAAGCAGCAACAGGAATTCACTCAGGAACTTTTTGATCATAACCATAGTCTAAATTCCCCCAGCATCACAGCCCCACGATGTGCAGCCCTGGTGTCATCTGTCCCCACGTTTTAGGAGTCAGCAACACGGTGCTGTCTTTCAGTCTGACTCTTGTGGAAAGCCAGAGGAAGGACCCAGATGCCCCATTTCCCTCAGCAACATCTAGAAGTGACTCACTGCAGCAGCCACACCAATGCGACATAAGCAAAATCACCCCAAAGCTGTGCAGGCCGTTTGCACCTCAGACCATCTCCACCTTCCACAAGTAATGAAAAACCCAACTGCAGTTCTGCACTTCAACTGTATATTGTGATAAAATACACTAGCTTAGATGGGGCTTGGAGCAGCCTGGACTAGTGGAAGCTGTCCCTGCCCACAGCAGGGGGGTGGAACAAGATGATCTTTAAGGTCCTTCCAATCTAAAGCTTGATTCTACAAATGGAATTTCTCAAATCATATCCACCCAACAGGTGTTTTGCAGATGCTTGAAGCTCACAAGCTTCTGAGAATGAAGTAAGAATATCACGGAAGAGAATTAAAGAACTAAATTGAGTTAAAACCCATTGAAAACACAAAGAATGTAAAGAAAAATCAAAGCAAGTAAGTGATGAGCTATATTCAGAGAAAGTGAACTAATTAAATTCTATACAGCTCCATCACACTTCTTCCCTCCATGGGTTACAAGGTCTCCATGCCTCCCTCATGAGCTGTCACGCCATCACTCAAAGGCTGCAGACAGCTGACATGGGGAAACTCATTGCTCCCGAGCCCAGTGAGATCTGCAAAATACAACACATCTCTTCCAAAAAATCAGGGAATTATTCAAACCTCTCTCCAGTGACAGGCACAGCAAGCAAAGTATGTGGCCTAAAACTGAGCATAAAAGAGCATTTACATACGGATAAAAGAATCTATGCTCAGGGGAACAATTTCCAATCAAGAGCTGTATTAAGTGTACAGAGCACTTAATGGAAGAACTGGGGGAGAGAGGATCCTGCAAGCTTTAGACACCAAATCCCAGTCTCCAGCACTGCCCCTTCTATCCCTCTCCAACCTGACACTCCCAGCACCACATCAGCCTTCCAGCCAGAGCTACAACTTCAGCACTGGCTATTCCTTACCCCCAAAACAGAATTTTCCCCCCTGCACTATTTCTAGCACTGATAGCTGAGGGTTCCTGTGCCCCTAATTATAGAAGTTTACATCACTTCCTCAATTTACTGGTCATCTAGCTCTGACAGCACTTGTGGGATCCTGTCATGGCTTTGGGCATCCAGATGAACCTTTAAAGGTTTATTTTATGGAACGTGCAGAGTTTTGGCTCTGTAGGAGGAGCAACACTGAAGAACACTCTTGCCTGTGATTTTCAGAAACGTCGAGCAGAATACAAAATACACCAGCACACGTCAGAGAGGGAAATTAAAAGCATTTTGACAGGGAGCATGTGTAAGACTAGTGTGAAATAAAGATCTATTTTTAGTGGATTTACAATCAGTCCTGCAAGCTGGAAGTGCAGCTACACAACTGTAGGTCTCTTTAAGTGGATAATCTAGTATGAGATCGTTCTATTTCTGGTTCATCAATGGCTCTAAGATGCTGTTGAGGCTTAGACATCTCATGCACCCACCGTGGCCAAGGTCCTGGCCAAAAGACAGGTGAGAGGAACCGTGTGAATGCCTTCCCCATCACACAAGGGTGATGGAGGTGTATTAGGTGACTGCTTTAGAGTCACAGTCTCATGTGCTGCTTTGGGCAGGCTATAAATACTGATTTTTTTTTTTTCACTTGTCAGAGCACAGGATGTTTGAATGAGCTGACTTGGTGCAAGGTCACCTAGCACAGCCTCTGCCCCCAGGGTCACCTACGAGGAAAGCATCTCTGCCCCCTGCGGTGACACACCTGGTTCAAAGAACCTGGATCCCAAAGAGAAATGCAGGATGGAGAACAAGACCACCAGGCTCCTGCAGTGAAGTTCCACAGTAGCTGCCTTATGCCCTTCTCAAGTTTTCCAAGCAAAGCTACGTGGTTCTAAAATATTATCATTTACACACAAAAGATGATGCAAGTTGCTGGAAGTCAGATGCTTGTCTGATTAGGTTTTCTCCTGGCAAGCAGTGAAAAAACACTCCAATAGCCAAAAAAATCTTACTCAGAAGCACCAAGAGTTATCCTGAATATCCTCAGTACGCTGAGATATCCATCATGAGCCTCACTGGACTCACCCACACTGCTCCTTCTGAATGTTTCCATGCATCAGTGCATAACCTGGGCTGGCACAACCAAAACAAATACACACAATCGAAAAAAAAAACAGCGAAACAAACTACCCTCAAACTCTGTAAATCCATTTCTGCAGAAGTCCAGGGGCTACACAGGAGGAACACATGAGCTGTACACCACTGACAGGGCTACCAGGAGGAACTGCGGGATCCATTCATATCCAGGCAGCTGGATCATCCCTTAGTCCATCCCTGTGTCACTGGGTCACCAGGAGAGAGCCAGCTCCTTCCACCCAAATGCCTGACAGCCAGCCTAAACACCTCGGCATGCAGCCTTAAATCAAACCTCTGACTAGCTCACTGAAAGACACTGAAGTAATTTTTCTTTTTTAGATTTCCTACTTCATAACTGAGGTTCAAGTCAGATCCAGCTCAAAGGCTTCACAGAGGGAAGTCACCTTCCTCCAACTGCAATGGTCCAATGACAGCGGCATTGCTTGGAAGTTGGAGCCTCCAACAAGGAGATTCTTTAAGACAAAAGAAATGAGACATCTCCACGGCCGTGTCTCCTAAACCCAAAAGTGACCAAATACGGACTGATTCAGGGGATGTTCAATCCAGCCGCTGCTCCAGCAGCCTGGCACACGCCACCGGCCCTCGGGCGCTGCCAGTGCACAGAAAGAACCCGCACCCTCGGTAATTAAACCAGAAACTTTTGACAGCGGCCGTGCCCTCTCCGCAGGCTCCGGTTCCTCCCACGGAGCTTTAAAACCATCAGAAAGGAAGAGAACGAGCGGAACCGTTCCCGCAGCCCTGCCCGGCACGCACGGAACCGCTGCGGGACGGCACCTCCCGCGTCCCGTCCCGGGACC
>WBMY01015889.1:82730-101371 GCA_013397315.1 Donacobius atricapilla
GGAGAGGTCGCCGGCGCCTCATGGCCGCGGCGGGCAAGCGGCACCGCCCGGGCCGGGGGCGGCGGCGGGACCGCGCTGGAGCTGAGGGCTCGAGGCTGAGGGTTGCGGCTCTTGGTGTTAGCATCCCAGTTACCACAGAATCAATTAGGCTGGGAAAGACCTCTGTGATCAGCTAGTCCAACCTATGACCCAACGCCGTAATGTCCACCAGACCAGGGCACTGAGGGCCTCGTACAGCCTTTTCTTAAACATTTCCAGGGACGGTGACTCCACCATCTCCCTGGGCAGCGCCTTCCAATACCTAATGACCTTTTCTCTTAAGAAATTATTCGCGATGTCCAAGCTAAACCTCCCCTGGTACAGTTAAACACTGTGTCCTCTTGTTGCTGGTTGGCAGGAGAGCCCGACCCCCACCTGGCTACAAACTCCTCTCTCAGAGGTGTAGAGAGAATGGTAAGGTCACCCTGGAGCCTCCTTTTCCCCAGGGTAAACACTCCCAGCTCCTTTAGCCACTCCTCATAGGATAATACGCTACAGATTCTTCCCAGACTCTTCCCCACCTTTGTTTCCCTTCTCTGGACATGCTTCATGGTTATGTCCGGAGGCTCCTTCTCACCACAGCTCCGATAAAAGACTGGTTTAAATCAGCACCACCCGTTGCTGTTGCAAGCAAAGAAGTATCGAGGCCAGGGGCCCACTCTGGAACGGGATTCTGGCGGGGTTTCACCAGCACTTCTGGTTCCCAAAGTGCTACATGCAGGCATCAGCACCTTCTACTCATATATATATATATATCTACACACNCGCTGGAGCTGAGGGCTCGAGGCTGAGGGCTGCGGCTCTTGGTGTTCCAGCATCCCAGTTACCACAGAATCAATTAGGCTGGGAAAGACCTCTGTGATCAGCTAGTCCAACCTNTCAGCACCTTCTACTCATATATATATATATATCTACACACATACACATACACACACACATTACAGTTCTCATTGCAGTTCTACTCATATTTACATTTTCCCACTTACTTTGTGCACTTTTTTTTTAATGGAAGAAAAATAACGCAAGGCTTTGTAAAATATGAAGTCACTGAACCCTGCCCCAAATTAACAATGAAAAACACATGTTTTGATAGATGCAATAAATCTTATTGACTTTATTACACATTGTATTTTAGGATCACTTTACATTCCTAGACAAAAGAGATGATACAAATAAATATAAGCTGTAAAACTATGGACAGAACTATGGACAGGTTCTTTTTCTACAGATCACCTAAGAGAAGGCGGAGGTGGGTAAATCTCCAAGGAGCTGAGAGTTGTCATTGACAGCTGTGCCCATAGAAGGATCCTGCGTCACCTCTTGAAAAAGAAAGGGGGCTGGAGAAGGCAGAAAGCACCTGGACCCCAGAGGGTCAACCCCCCCACTGCACAGTGCAGCAGGAAGCACCAGTGTTCTCATTTCAGTTCCATCTCTGTAGCTAATTATGGCTTTTGCAGGTTCTCTTTTCCAGTCTGTGTTTGAACACAGCAGGAGCAGACCCCAAGAAATTCCACTGAACTGTTTAAGACTGGTGCACACTGCCTAGCACAGACAGGAGAGGACAGGTCCAGGTACACAGGTGCCTCACTGAAACTCCAGTGCTGCATGTTCAGCGAGGGCAGACTTACACACCTCAGACTGACTGAACACTGCCTGCTCTGATCTGTATAAGGCACCGGCGCAGCCCCAGGTGCTCTGGCAGAGGTATGTGTTTTAGAAGATTCAAGCAGCATGCAAATATTTTTAAAAAGGCGCTAGACCTAAGTTAAGGATTTAAGAAAGTGCTTTGATTCCTATGCTTCAGTGTCTTGTGACGCTTGCTCCCATGGGCCAACTCCTGCTCCATGCCACTTTTTTTTAAAAAAAGATCCCATTATACAGATCAGAGCAAAAACAATTATGTTGAAAGTTAAACATTCCTATGAAGAAAAGGTGACGGCGGCGCAAGGCTGTCCCAGGCCCTCTTCCAGGAGTCCAGCTGTATTTCCTGCCTTTGGTTAACCAGCAGGAAGCCCAGATGGTTCAGATAACACCAAAGAAGGGCAAACTCGGCAGGAATGTTTCTTAAAAGCTTCAACCCAGAGCTCAGTATGTTTTGTACAGCTTAAGACAATGTATCTTAATATCAGTGCCACCGAGCATCTGGTGAAGGTTAAGTCCTTTGGATGAGAATCCAAAGGCTTCTGTAACAGGCCGAGATTGCCCATGAATACACTGACCAAATCTCCACCCTGCAGCCCCAATTTACATACAATGACTAAATATGCAGATTTATTCTTTTCCACTCTACTGAGTTTCTTTCACCTTGCTAATGAATTTCTACAGAGTTAAAAGCAGAGCCTTTCTGACACTGGCTCATCGATATGAAAACAGGTTTGTACTGCAGAGCTCCATGGTACCAGCCCTGCCACAAGGGCAGTTTCCAGCATATGAATTTAATATAGAATAGAATTCCCTATGGAATAGTAACAACTGAGGAAAAGTGTGCACATGTGCAGACACAGATGTGTCTGTGTATGCATTATTCGCATAAAACGTGTACATAAGTATGTACATACACGTGGTTATATAGTGTGCTGCTATTTCAGGGTTTTAAACCTTCCCCCCACATTTAATTTCAATCCTCTTGAGCACTTAAACCATACAATCATCTTTTAAAATGTCCTAGTACAGAAGATTATGTGCTGGAGAGAAAGAAGGAGGAGAGGGAAGAGAAGGTGATGTTATACTGTGCAACAAAAGCCAGTTAAAAGGCTCTCTGGGTATAAACAGTGCTTTGTAAAAACAAAGATTATGCTGGGTTTCCATGTTCAGGTTGAAAGAAATTGGTCATGTGCCTGCTCTCTCAATTATAAGCAAATCCCTCCTTCCTCCACCAAAACTATTATATATATATATATGTGTGCATATATGTGTATACATATATTAACCTTGTAGCCTGGGAAAGCAGTCCATGGGAATGCAGCAGCCAAGCTGGTGTTTAAGGGGCCCACCTGGCTCACCTGGGCACTGTGCCTGCAGGATGCACAGGTGAGCTGTGCTGAGCACTCAGTTCCTCCTGCTCAGGGGGTCAGTAGAAAGGAGTTCTCCAGCCTGGATGAAGTCACTCCGCGGACACTTAACAAGCGCAAGGCAGAGTCCACACATCAGAGCAAGTCTACAACCAGGCAAGTCCTCACACACTCACACGTGTCAGTCTGGAGGGAGTCATCAGTGAGGGAAACAGGTTAAAACATTCACAGGATGACAGCCAAGAGCAACCAGAAAAAATAACATCCCAGGTCTCAATATACAGTGAACTAAAACTTACAAATGAGCTGTGGGACACTAGACAGGGACACCTTACTCTGTCCTTAGTGTGGAGTTGCACCTCCCTCTACGCTGCTACACGAGCCTGCTTTAGTCATAGGGCAGCTTTGCAATGAGACTATCAAAAGCAGGAGTTCTTCCTCCCTTGTTTTCAAAGTAAACCCCCTGGAATTAACACCAGCTTCCATCACCAGCCTCGGTTAGGTTGGGTTCACTTCCAGCAGGCTCTGAGTGGGCTGGGAGGTGCAGAGAGAAAGCTGCTTTACATGGAAGAGGTGAGGCACAAGAGGCACTGAATGCTGAACCTCCTTAGACACCAAGGGCAGGGACCAAACTCCCAGGAGTGCACTCAAAGGCAGCTCCAAGAGCCAGTGGTCTGCCCAGCTGAGAGTCTGAGCCTGGCAGGGAGAGCTCTGAGCTAGTGCTATGTTTTCCATCAACAGTGGGAGGCATGAGAAAATGGCCATATGCCAATGAAGATGTCATATGGACACTGGTTTTAAATGCCAGGGGTAAAGATGGAGGCAGGAGAGAGGAGAAAAACTGTGGAGCTGACGCTGGCATGCAGAGGTGTTCTTTGACAAGGTGGTTCCTGTTGGTAGGGGTGAGGTCTGTAGGTCAGCTTAGAGGTGCTCTCACTTATGCCTGTAAACAAAAAAAGGACTTCAGATTCTACTGCTTCTTTTCTAGAGACCACAGAGTTGTTTTCAAGACCCTTTTCTGTCCTACAGCCCTATGGGGAGGCACAGCTGTGTGGTGGTGAGGACACACCAGCCACTGCCATCCTGCCTGTTCAGACCAATGCCTGAACCCCAGGAGATGACGCCAGCTTCTCAAGCAGGAAGAGGAAGAACCATGCACCTTGTCGAGTTTGAACAGATCCTCTGCTTTTTAGCCTCTTTTGGTTCTCACTGTGGAGCCACAGAGTGGTGGTTCTGTTGAGATGACTTTCAACTCTGTCTTCTTAGTGCCCAACAGCCAAAGAGCCCTGTGCAGCAGAAGGGCTGGTGCAGGAGGAGGATGGTGATGCTGTGAGGTGATCCCCGTGCTTCCCATTGCTTCTAACACACTGTAACGTACCTCATGCATTTTTGATTTCCTAACTAAAATCCATTTCCCACAGAGGCCAAATGCTGAATTGCAAGCACGGATCTTCCCATGGCTCAGTGCCCCTGGATTGGCGCAAGTCAGTTAAACAGCAACAAGGCCATCTCCAGGGAAAGGGGCTGGAGGCTGGCCAGGAGCTCTCTCTGCAGGTTTGTCCTTGTTTCTGCTCCCAGAAGGTAAAGGCTGTTCCCTCCCTGGAGAGGCGTTCCTGGTTTTATTTTGGAACCAGCCCTCGTGACTGTGGGTAGAGCTGAGAACTGGGGGTGCCTGATCCTGATGCAGATCCCACCGGTTTCCTTCCAGTTTTCGGTCTGAAGAAGCAAAAATTAAAATATAAACAAGAAAAGTTCTAACAATGTCAACAACCTGCTACTTTCCAAAATTAATCTGCAAAAAGCTGATTTTTTTTGCTGGAGTTATTCTCTAAGAAACAGTTTCAGCTTTTTCTTCTGTCCTATGTCCTACACCCTGAAAGAAGGTTGTGGCGAGGTGGGAGTTGGCCTCTTCTCCCAAGTAGCAAGTGACAGGCCAAGGTGAAACAGCCTCAAGTTCTACAAGGGGAGGTTGAGGCTGAATATCATAGGAAAAATTTCTTCACTGCAAGAGTGGTTGAGCCTGGCACAGGCTGCTCAGGGCAGAGGTGGAATCTCCATGAAATGTTCAAAAAATGAGTAGATGTGGCACTTCAAGATAAGGTTTAGTAGCATGACGGGATTCAGTTGGAGGTTGTACTCAAATCTTAAAGGTCTTTTCCAATCTTAATTATCCTATGTTCCTTTCTCACTCTACTTTACTATGAAGCTCAGCTTCACTTCACTGATGAGAAGTGCTGACCAACAGCAACTGTACTTGTACCTCTCCTGTGGGCCAGTCTGCTCAGGAAGAGTTCAACTCACCTAGGTTTTGATTTTTTACTTGAAGTGCTCTCAAAGGTTGAGGCATCTACTTGAATCTCATCTTCTTCCTGCAGAGCTGCTTCCAGAGCTGCCTGAACCTTGGGAGCAATGGCCGGACCTTCATAGTTCCTCGTCGTCCGGCTGGGCCCATCCATTTCCAGTAACACAATATTCTCTGCCTGAGACAGGAAAAGCAGAATCAAAGTCTCCATATTTTCATACAAACTGTTACTTTGCCCTCCAGAAACTTAATCTGAAGTGTCGCTCTGATTTTTCAGCCTTCTGTGTGTCTCACAGTTCATAGTTCTTAGGTTTTTTCTCACACATGGGTGTTATAAATAGAAGCAATGTTTTTGTTAGTTCAAGGTAGTTTACATTCTTGTTCTTAGAGATATGGACAGCTGATAGAGAGTTGTCTTGACCAATGGCATGGGGAGAGGTGTCAGCCTTCTCCCCCAATCCCTGGCCTTTGTAGAAATACTATAAAAGAAGAGTCAGATTTGTAATAAACAGTTCATGCCTTCTCACCAGAGTGTGTGTGTGTGTGTGTGTGTGTGTGTGTGTGTGTGTGTGTGCAACAATGACACTGAAGTACTTTATAATTGTATGCAGGACACTACAAATTTACATCTCAAAGAAGAACACACAATCCCCTCTGGAATTCACATTCCCCTGGTCATGAGGGTGAAGAGACAAAGGTTCAACCATATCTGGGCTTACCCTGTACCGAGCCTCTGTATGATTCATCATGGACGTCCTGGCGTGTTGGCTCAGAGGCCTTTTGTACCCCACAGCAGATACTGGTCTTTTCATCATCTGCTGGTTACTGGAGAAAAACAGAGACTCAGGCTGTTACACCCTAAAACCAAAGGCTCCTCTTGGATTTTATGAGCTACAACATCTGCAAATTCCATGCAGAAATCTGTTTCAACACAGCAGAAACCACCCAGGCTGCATTTGTAGGAGCAGGAAAGAAATATGATAGGAATGCACTGCTATTTAGAGGGTGAATGCACTATTACATATATTTTACATATAATTATTGGGTTTGCCTATTAGAAAAATCATATTCTCTCAAGAATTCTCCTAACTGTACATTCCTATTTTACAGCACTATTCAGAGGAATAAATTGTTTTGGTTTATTTTATTTTATTTTATTATGCATCAAGAAGCTGTGAACTCCAGAGGGCCAGTTTAAATCCCCAATTCAATCCCTCTTTTGTTCTTGACAGCTAGAGGGCTTCCTGTGACCTGTAATTCCATTCCAAGAGCAGTACACTCACTCCAGACGGGTTATGGGATGTAGTTTCCAGTTGTCTTCCTCTTCATCAAAAAATGATCTGTTCATGATCTTATTCTTTTCTTCCAAGGGAATAAAGTTTTCAATAATCAGGTGCCTACATGCAGCCACAAAAATGAGAAATATACAAGAAACATAATTAGCAATGACTTTCCTCAGTGCTCCTCTCCCACTGATGTAATACAACCTTGAAAAAGGAGGAATGGTTTAGTTTTCTCATGGTTAAATCTTATTCCACAAGTATGTGCAAGGCAGTCCCTCCACTCCCTGCCCTGAGAAACCCCCTCTGTTACAGTTAATAGCAGGCAGTGGTGTGATGGGACTTACTTCAGCTTTAGTTCTCTGGTGAGTTCATTCTGGGTCTGTTCCATATCCTGGCGCCCCTTGATGTGCTCTTCTTGGAGATCATGGATCTCTGCCTTCACAGCTTGCAGCTTGGAAAATAACTGGAGCACACAACAAGAGCCAAAATCCGTCACTTGCCAAAGCTCCTCTCACTTTTACACACAAGTTGATTTTATTCCCAGCCTGGTAGACAGGGAATCATTTTCTTTTTACCTTTTTGAGTTTTTTGGTCTTTATATCCACCTCTTGTTGAAGAGAACTATACGTCTCCTTCAGCTCTAGTGTTTCCTCATCCTGACTGTCCATCTGTTGCTGGATTTCTCGCTCCCGACGTTTCTGAAGAAAGTAACAATATGGCATTAAAGACCACAATTACCTTGTCACCTCTAGCTGACACACATGATACCAATGCTCAGGATGGGTTTCCTTCCCTGCCTTCCAGGTCTTCCTATCTCTAGCCATAGAAATACCAGAAGCATTAACTCTTATTTGTCCTTATTTTGCTATTAAGATCAGACGATGTGAACAAGGCTCAAGCTTCAATTAAAGGAATCAAATGCCATTTTTAGATTATTTTTTCTTTCCTTTTTATCAGTTTGTACTGATTATTGTATTTAAGAATCACCAACAGAATTTGCATAACAGAAAATAAACTTTTAGCACAGAGTAAAGACCCCCCTCCCTTCAGCTAAAGGCTGAACCGGTACTCATAGAGGTCTGACAAATATTTCTTCACTTACAAACAGCTCCAATCAAGAATAAAAGGTAAATCTTTACCATGAAGAGCTAGAATAAAACTATTATAAACCTTCTTTACATATTTCAACTAATGACAAATATGACACAAGCCCTTCCCCCTTCTTTTCAATAAATGATTGCCATTAAACCAGTCTTAGAGTTAAACCTAGGAAAACATTCTGGTAATCTCCCTGACACGATGTTTTACAAAAGTTCCGTGTCAAGGCTTTTTTATACAAAATAACAAACCTCCCTCCTTGTACCTGTTCTGCAATTTCCTGTCGTTTCTGTTCCAGGATTTTCTGCTGCTCATTTGTGTGATCCACAATATTTTTCCCTCCCACCAGTAGCTTGCTTTCCATTGCCTGAAAGGAAAAAGCAGGGTCAGAAGTTTCTCTCAGTGACTACAGAGGGTAACTTTCTCTCCTTTGGATACAACTTCTTCGGAAAAGTTCCCTTATTTAACCTTCTTTTTCAAGGCAGCTGCTACAGGAATCACTGCTTCTTAGAATTCCCATAAAACTGTGGGATTAATGCAACAGTAACTTGTTTAGAATGGGGCAAACTGCAATGTGTGGCAAAGCTGGAGAACCAAAATGTGTGCTCCCATGTAAATAACTTGTTAATGATCTGTGACAGAAGGAAACATTCTTAGCGCCACAGCTTGTGAAAAGATGCATTGTCTTTTATTGTGCCAATTTCTTAAAATCAGCACATAAGAACAATGAAACAACTCATGAATATTGAAACGTAATTAATGGTGGAAATTTCAACTTCTGGCTAGAAATAGTTTATTTTAAAATCTTCCAACTTAAACACAAGTCACTATCCTGGAAACTTTCCCTGAAATGTCTTTCCAAATTGGGAAACCCTTTATTTTCCCCACAGCCTATGGTAATTGCTTTCAAAGAGGAAGAATTCTACCTTGATTTTAGCACTCAGCATCTCTGTTGCTTCTTTCTCTCGCTTCAGGTCCTCCATTTTCTTCTCCTTCTCTTTCAGCAGCCTCATCTTTTCTTCAGCTACCAAGCTGTGATCCTCAACTATAGCTTTCTTCTCAATCTCCAGCTTTTCTTGTTGCTCCCTCCAATAGTCATCTTTGTCATCTCCTTCATCCTCACCCTCTTCAGTGTCCTCCTCTTCCCCACCCTCCCTCCTCCTTTCCCTCCTCTTTCTTTTGCCTATAGACCGTTTTTCCAACTGTGCCTTGAGTCGAGCAATCTCTTCCTGGAATTCCCGCAGCAGAGCATCCTTAGGATCCTCATTCACTTGTGGCTTGTTCTTGATGTTTTTGGCACGGTTGGCATATCTCAGTGTGGTCAGTGTTTCCTCTACATTGTAAGAGGCAGGGCCTATATTGGCCACCATCACAGTTTTGGCATTGCCACCTAATGAGTCCTGAAGTAGCCTGGTCAGCTTGGAGTCCCGGTACGGAATGTGTGTGCTTTTGCCATCTACCAGGGCAGAGATAACGTTGCCCAAAGCTGAGAGGGAGAGATTGATTTTAGTGGCTTCCTTCAGCCTTTCCCCCTGTGCCCCAGTCTTGGCCTGCCGCTCGCTGCCTGCCAGGTCAACCAAGTTGAGCTTCCCGACACGGATGTGGTTCTCTCCATCCAGTCCCAGCTCGCTGCACTCGATAGTGATCTGGAAAATGGCGTGAGATCGAGAGCTGTGCTCGTTCATGTTGGTGGCACCAACGGAGCGGTTCTGGTTTCCCAAATTCATGATGTGCTCTATCTCTTTGACACTTTTTGTAACAATGGTGGTCAAATCCTTAACAAAAACCCCTGTGTCTGGTCTCTCCTTCAACTCCAGACGCTTGGACTGATCCTTTGATAACAAGTCTCTGATTTCTTCTTGATATATTTCCAAATAAGATGCTCTAACTAAGTATTGCTGATTTTGAGATCTAGAGATGTGGGTGAAAATGTGGTCGAATGAATTAGGGATGACCCCTCTCTTTTCAGGATCACCACGCACCCCTTCCATGGTGTATGTTTTCCCTGTCCCAGTCTGTCCATAGGCAAAGATTGTCCCATTAAACCCTTGCAGAACAGAGTCCACAAGAGGTCTGAAGGTCTCATCGTAGAGTTCGACCTGTTTGGAATTCCAGTCATATACAGCATCAAAGGTGAACGTTTTAGGCAGTTCATGAGATGATCCCCGTGGATTCTTCACTGAGATCTGCCCCAACTTGACATCCACATTGACAACTTTTTCATAGGAAGCAGTTTTCTCTTTGCTGTTCATGGGCCGGCAGCGCACGACCACCCGCACAGACTCAGAGCTCTTTGACTTAGACATGACGGCGGGGCTGTGGCTGGTGTGATGCTGTTGAT
The DNA here is from genome assembly GCA_013397315.1 of Donacobius atricapilla. Taxonomy (NCBI): domain Eukaryota; kingdom Metazoa; phylum Chordata; class Aves; order Passeriformes; family Mimidae; genus Donacobius; species Donacobius atricapilla. Next base: position 92,805 of record WBMY01015889.1, read on the forward strand.
GGATGATCCCGTGCTACAAACCTGAAACAAAAACAAAGCAGCAATGTCTGAAGGCAGTTTTCTGCGGGGGACAGCTTTCCACAAAACTAAAGACTCGCCTCATCAATTTGGGTGGCATTTTGCATTCATTAAGTTGCACAAGATTTTGAAGAACTAAATTAACAAACAACATGAAAACCCTGTAAAGGCCTGAACTGAGACAGAATTCTTTTACCAAAGGCTGTGCATCAAATGGTAACATTTTTACAAGCTCTACTGCAAAAACTCATCATCAGATCACATCTTTACAGTTGGTAAAGATCCTTTTCTTGATCCTTAAAAATAATAATAAACCTTTTAAAACTATTTATAAAAAGAATACTTTGCCATTCATTTTCTTTCAAGTCAGGCCTTTTGTTTTGAAAATCTAGTACAGCCTTGCTCTCCCTGGAGCACAAGTCTGCTATTATCTTTTCTTTTGGCAATATACTTTTATCAGGACTCCCAACAAAAGCCAGCCCTGCTCAGCTACACTGACCTACTGACATCACTCCTGCTCTGGTGTTCCAACTCCACCAGGTTTGCAGGACTCACCATCAACCTAAACTCAGGTTGCATAAACCCAGATGACAGATCCAACTCGTTCAGGACTCTGGGTAGAGTGGGAGGACACACTGGTGCATCCTCCAGCCATCAGCAAGGTGAGCTGCCACTGAAAATGGAGCAAAAAGCCTGTGTTCCTAAACTGCTAAAGCAGTCACTGCCAAAGCCTCAGATCTCAATGGCACAACTTGGGGAATGCCATGCAATTTCTAACAACCCTTTTTATTTCCAAAGTATCTTCCAAGAAGAGACCTGAGGTCCTTCTAACAACTAGAACTGTGTATAAAACTAATACACACAGGGAATCCCAGGTAGTGCTGGCACAGGTTCAGGTGTGGCCTCCCTGGGATGTGTTCACTGTTCCCTTCCCAGCCAGATCAGCAGAAAAGAGGGATTTTTGTCTAATTGTTTTTTTTATTTGATAATTGCAAGTCTCAGGAGAGCTTTGCCAACACAGTGGCAGAGAACTTCAGGGCCAGAGCTAGTGGATGGGAAAAGATGCACAATTCCAATACACAGTAAGACTGGCAAAAAGTAAAACAGAAGTTACAGACAAAAATGGTTAAGAATTGTACAGAAACCTCAGTATGGCCTTGGGAAGTTCCTTGGGTCTGTGGGGGAGAAACTCTTTCCTTCTCATTCTTCCCATAAAAGCACTGAACTGTACACTCATTCAGAATTCACTTTACACTCTGCACAGTGAGTTCCAACTGTTACAGGAGTCTCGGGTAGCTACTGAAAAAAAACATTTCCCTCCTAATTGACAGCTCCAGATAAAGGTGACCTTCCTGTCTGACCCACAGCAAACACGGATTCTGGAGCACAAACACAGAAAGAATAAGTGAAACGAGAACAAATCTTGGAAGAACCACTAAGAACAACTCTCCCTCTTTTCATCCTGAGGAGCTGTATACATTAACACACACTTCCCCTTCCACAGCTCTGGGAGACATTCCAGTAATTCAAGTTCACAAGAGACAATTTTCTGACAAGGTCACATGACAAACACTGTGTCACGTATCTGCATGTTCACACTGGCAAATACTCGAATTAGGCACAAGTTCTGACAAGGAGAGCATGGATTTATTTTATATATTGAATATGTAAAATACTATTCTCACGAGAACTGCCGCTTTTGTAACAACTATGACAAACATTAAATGATCAGAGTTAAGTTAGTCTTGCCACAGGTACACCTTGAACTAAAATTATGTTGCACATTTGCTGCTCTTCTGGTTGTACCTTCTCACCATTAGCTTTTGACATCTGTCCCCATTTCACTTGCAAGTCTCTTTTTATAGTCACAAACAACTGATTTTACCCCTGATTTGGGCTATTTTCATAACAACCCATCACGAATCATCTCCAATTATTTTAGCTACTGTGGTGAAGTTTACTGGAAGCATAACAAATTATGGTTCTTCTCAGATTTATCCAAGTGTGTAACTGGAAAATAAAACCAATTAGTTGGCAGTGTTTGTATTCCCCAGAAACTCCAGGGCAATGTTTGAGCTGCCAGAATGGCTGGACATTAATGGCCAGAAAGCTGGGAATGCTGCTGTGCCATCCACTCTTCTCCATCAAAGATGGGAATTTTTTTCATTAAATAAGTATAGCCTGGGCCAGGTCCCTGCAAGTCAAGGTGAAGGTTGAGATGGATGCACTTGCAAAAGTGCCCCTGGTGACCAAGAGGGGAGGATGAACAGAAATTAAAGCTTTTTTATTTATTTCAGTCAACAAAAGGTTATGCCTGAAAAAATGAGTAATGCCACAACCTGAATACAAGCTGGGGCAGCCACTTTTCCTCAGAAACTTCCAGGGTTGGGATGTGCTGTGTTGAACAGCTGTGCCCCAGGCACAGTGTTCACCCTAGCCACCTGCCCTGACAGGTGATGTCCTGAAGCTGCTCTGCTCCCTGCCTTCAACACCTCTGACAGATTTTCTTGGAACTGCCCAAACACTCCCCTTGCATCTCTGCACATCCCGAGGTACCACTCAAAACATTCCATTGCTTCTCGCCATTCAAATCTTTCAAATATTTGCGGTTTCATAATGTCACGGTTGAATTGTCTTCCCCTCCGTCCCAAGCCAAACCACCCTCTGTGCTGCTGTTTTCCTCTCGCCTCCCTGCCAAACCCTCCGCAGGCCGGGCAGGACATCCCGGTGCTGCTGGAGCCGGGCCGGCGGTGCCACCGGTGCCTCGGGGTGCCCTGATTTCACTCGGCGCCCGGGGTCACCTGTGGTCACCGCTGCCGCCTCAGCACGGCAGCCCACGGGTGTTCCCTCCCCCGGGAGCCGGGACCGCGGGCTCGTTCGCGGATTCACCCCAGCATCACCCACCGCCCTCGCGGCTGCGACACCGGGCACTGCAGGGGGAAGGACCGTGGGGGAGAGGCGCCGGGAGCGGGGGACACCCACCCCAAGGGGGCCACCCGCCCGCGGCATCGCCCCCGCAGCCCGGCCGCGGGCGGGTCCCGCCGCCTCCCGCGCTCGCTGTCNCAAAGCGGCCCCGCCGGCGCCGTCCCGCACGCCGCCGAACCCCAAAGCACCGGGCTTTGCCCCAGCCGGGCGGGTCCCGCCGCTCTGCCGCACCCGGGCTGGCGCCTTTAACGTCCTCCAAAGCTCGGGAATATTCCCAAGGAGGAAAAGAACACCATAAAGAAAAGACATTTAAGAGTTAAACGCCTTTAATCAGAGCTGCCTGGACCGCAGCAGTGCAGTGGAGGCTGCAGCTCTGGTACCAGAGACGCCTGCAATGGAGGAAGGAATGTTGGTGCACTACGAGTGAATACAAAATCAAGTTTTTATTAGTACAAAAAATACTTTATTTAAAAAAAAAAAAAAAAGAAACACCCCACCCTAACATTTCGTTTCAATACTTTGTCTTCCCAACAGTGTGGGGAAAGGCTTCCCCTGCTCCACAGCAAGGCAAGGCAGCCCCAAGGGCATCACCCAAGATCAGTAAACTGTATGACACAAGGAGGTTCAGTCTTCAAAAGCCCAGCTCCCAAAGGCCCCAGACCTGATAATTTTCCCACAAATCCCATTTTTGAAGCCAGCCCTGAGGAAAAAAGAGATGAGTTTTCCACCCTGACACCTGAGGGACCTTCTCATTTTGCCCTCTTTTGCTCACTCCCCTGAGCCCTCAAACTCCTTCAAAGCTCAGAAACTTTTCAAGGAGGAAAAGACCACTGTAAAAAGAGACATTTGGAGCTAACTGCTCTAACAGCCTTGCCTGGACTGCAGCAGTGCACTGGAGGCAGCAGCTCTGGTACCACACTCACCCAAGTGGCATTTTTGGAAAACGAACCATTCTGTACTCAGTCTTTGGACCCGAAAACAAAGTCACAAAAACACCAAAAGGCATCGGTCAAGTTGAGTCTCACCATGTTGAGATTATCAGTGTTACCAGCATCAAACCACACCAGGCCAAACAGAGGGGTTTGGGCTCTTCCTTCCCCATCAATGAATAGTTTTCCAGAGTTACCTCCACTGGGAACTGCCCCAGACAAGAGTAATGCTCTCAGGGGGTTATCTTATAAAGTACTAAAACAAAACAATACCATAGATCCAGGTATGACCCCACTACAGCTACTTTAATAATCTTGGCTCAAAGTTTCTCTTCTACCACAGACCTCACTGACTTCAACAGCTACAGAGCTACGAGCCCTCAATCTCCAGTTCTGGAATGGCTGTGACAGATCTCCTCCCATGTCCCTGCAGACACCTTGCCCCAGGCTGATGCAGAGAGGCTGAACAGGCAGCTGCCATGTCACACCATGTCCCACTGCACTCCTCCAGCACCACCAAAAAGATCCAGGGCCCCACAGCACTGCGTATGGAATCTCTTTGGACAGGAGAAGGGACACTGAGTGAGGCACTGTGGTGACACAGGTCTGGTAAGACAACAGTGGTCCTTGATAAAACCCAGAGCATTTTCAGTCCTGAGTGTCATCTTGCGCACCCTTTCCAGGGAACCTGATATGCCCAACAGAAGTTTTGTACTCAAAAAGAACCAATTATGGTCAGTTTTGGCCATGAAGCTCCAAAACACCTCCAGGCGAGAGTTAAGAATTAACAGAGAAAGAAATGAGGAGGAAATCTGAGCAGCTGCTTCATCATGATTGCTGGTGAATCCCAAGTAATGAAAATTGAGAGCTATAAAAGCTATATCTTAAAAGATATAGTTTCCTATAAACTACATGATTTAAATTTCTATCTGAGCTCAGATTGGAAACACAGGGGAGATCAGACAGAACAGTCTGGAAAAGACTGTGAGGAGTACTGGAGGGCAGGAGCTCTCCCACAGCCCAGCAGTGACTGCCCACAGGGAATGCTGCAGCACCAAGGACCCAGCTCAGAGCCCTGGAACCATGGAGCCTCTTCCTGCTTTGGTCAGAACTCATCCCGCAGCCTTGGTGGGTGGTCCATGCCAAAAAATGAGGAGGGTTTCCCATGGATGTCACGCTCTCTTTTCACAAAGGCAGTGAAGGAAGAGACACAGTTCCCGATGAAGTGGTCGGACTGGCCAAGGATGTACAGATCAATCTGAGGCACTTCTGGCTGCAAGCTGACAACCTTGAGCTGCAGAGAAACAAGGAGAGCAGATGAATCCAGTCAGCTATTATCACAATCCAATGTCTTGGCATAATAGAAATGGAATACACAGCAGAAAGAGAGTGAGTTTTGTCTTTCTCTGCCCTATAACTCATCTATGATTAGATCAATGTCAGAGCATTTCTGAAAAATCACTTAGGGTTATTTAATTTAAACTCTTTCCACGGAAATATTTACTACCATGCCAGATAATGCTCTTCAATCTCCTGGAAAAAGAGAGTTTTACAGGATAATTTTTATTACTATGAGCCAAATTCACTTTGAGGTGCCAATATTTGGCTGTGAATAATCTATTCAACAACTGCCTGTCTGCTGTCCATGGCAGCTTCAGGCCAGAATCCAAGGGAGAGTTTCATCCAAGCACTCCTGCCAGAAGAGGTTTCTGGAAAACTCACCTTTTCCTGGAAGAACTGTTGTATTTCCGTTGTGTAGGGCTCAGAATCAGTAGCAATATAAACAGATTTAGCTTCAGTCTTTGCCACCCAGAGCTTGAGAGCCCGTTTGATCTCCCTGAGGTCTGGCAGGCACATGTCCATGGTGAGAGGCACTGCAGCACTCCGGTCGTAGCCCACACACTGTGGTGAAGCCATGAAGTGTGGCCCAGCCGTCCCATCCTTTAACATGTTGCAGGCATTTTTCTATTGGAAGAGGAAAAGAGAATCACAGAATCATCAAAGTTGAAGATCTCTGAGATGATATATCAAGTCCAAGCTTTGAACAGATACCCCATGCCCACTAAACCTTGTCAGAAAGCACCATATCTACTTGTGTTCTGGATACTTCCTGGAATGGCAATTCCACCATGGCGCTGGGCAGGCTAGGTCAGTGCTCAATCACTCTTTCAGTGAAGAATTTTTCCCTAATATCCAACCTGAAACTCCCCTGGTGCAACCTGAGGCCATTTCCCTTTGTCCTGTTGCTGGGAGGAAAGGCTGAACCCCACCTCACTACAACTTTTTCTCATTTTCAAAGTACCACATTCGAGTGAGGAACCATCACCACGGCCCAACCTCTGCCTGTCTGAAAGAATCCCAGTGCCACTGCTAACATACAGGGAGCTCCTAGACGCCAGCAGGGATCAGGGGGCTCTCCCAGCACAGCTCCTTTTGGAGCAGCTTTGTCCACATCCCACTTGTCACCGGCCTCCAGCCGCTGCCGTACCCAGTCCGAGCCAATCCTCAGGTGAATGCCGACGTAGGGCCGGACCAGCAGAGACTGGATATAGGCTTCTCCCTTCTTCACCATTGCATCAGACCACTCCATGTACTTCTGCAGGGGCCGGTGCTCCTCCAGGACAGGAAACTGGGCTGGAGCTCCAGGTAAGGCGAGAACAGGGTGCTCAGAGGGTGGAAACCTAAGGAAAACCAAAGCTATGTGACCTAACCTGCACAAAGACTGCAGTGAAGGTTAGAATAGAAACCAGGAACACCGCAATATATGCAGCATTTATTGCTCCAAATCTACATCATTTTCGCTGTTTTGCCATCTGAACTGAAGAAATCCAAAGGACTGCCTTTTACCTCAGACGTTTTATCTGACAGACAATAAGAGAAGAACCTCAAATGTGTATTGAGGAGCTACCAAGCAATGGAATGTTACATTTTCACCCCAGACTAGAGCAATTCTGCCACCCAAACTTACTGATAACCACTAAAGTCACTCATAGCTCTGAAAACACGAGGTAAGCAGCAAAATACAGGTCATAATCACCAACTGAAAACCAAATTCTTTTTGATAATTAATTACACATTTAATAAACAAATACTTAATAAATTAAATATTTCTGGCTCAAAAATCAATCAGCCTAACAGAGTTCAGGCCTAAAATAATGCCCACAGGAAGTGCTCAGCAAATATTTAATGGATAAAGCATTAATATTTTTAATTAATTACTAACTAACCACTTCAATCTCTCCCCCAAAATGTAAAGTCACAATATACAGTCACAGCTGCTTTCATGAGTGACTCTAAATGCCCACAGTGACCTGCCAGCACTTTTCCATCGTCTTGCTACCTTTGGATCCAATGGTCCTTGTACGCAGGACTGAAGGAAATTCCCTTGAAGAGCTCAGACTTATCAAAATCCACTTGGAACTGATCCCAGAAGGGACCAAATGGATTTCCATCCTGCAAAGAAAAGACAAACGTCCATTCAGTGCACACACAGAGCATGAAAGATGGATATAGCACGATCCTGAGGTGTAAAGCAGGAGCCCGTTCCAGGATGGAAGCAGCTGTAACACAACAGTCTGTTTGACACACCAGCTCCACAGGAAGGACACAGCAAAATACACTGAGAAGGTTGCAAAGGTTGTCTTAAAGAATAAAGACACCATAGCTTCCAAACTTGTAGTTAAGAGAAGTTGCTTTAACACCCGCTGGAAAACTACCACAGCTGGGAAACAAGAGAGCAGGAGAGAAGCTACAGTCACAATCAAGTCTGACGTGATAAAATCTACTTGCACAGACTGTATCCCCTACCCCCAAGCACTGGCAGACAAATAAAACCAAAGAAAGCACAGCATGCCACTCCACAAGTGGTGAAAGCAATGCCACACAGACCGATTTGCGGTGGGTAACTCCTAAATTTGCAAATCAATGGCGACCTGAATGAGTCAGTCAGAGCCTTTGGAACCAAGCCGTGCCCGCGGGGCTGAGGAGGAACTCACCTTCATGGGACACGTGCTTTTGTCCGCGCTTCTCTGGGCAGCAGCCTCGAAGCAATAAGCCACTCTCCTGCCGGGCGGCCAGTGCCGGGGCGCCAGATGCTCCATGAATTGCTCCAGGCTGATCACGCGGTGGAACCGCCGCAGCGGCTCCAGCCTGAAGTGCTCCGAGTAGGGGACGTGCAGCTGTGGGGGAACAGAGCCCCTAAGCCGGGGGTCCCCTTGCTCGGGGCCCGCGGCTCATCCCCGGAGGGGTCCCAGCCCTGCCCGCCGCTCCCTCCTCGCGCCCGCCGGGGCTCACGTTGGTGTAGGGCGGGCGGTGGTGCCGGTACTCGATCCAGGGCGGCACGGCCAGGGTCCGGTTGAGGGCGCGGGCGAAGGCCAGGGCTCCCAGGAAGTGCTCGGCTTGGTTACCGAAGCGGCCTGCGAGAGACGGGGCTCAGGCGGGGACCGCGCCGGGGAAGGATCGGGCACGGACCGGGGGATGCGGCGGGAGCCGCACCGGGGATGCGCAGGGGCACGGACCGGGGCATACACCGGGGGACGGATCGTGCCGGGGGATGAAACGGGCTCTGCAGCACCAGGGTCTGCAACACCAGGGTCTGCAGCGGGAACGGCACCGGGGCTTGCGCCGGGGGTCGCACCAGGGGATGCAACCGGGAGATGCACAGGGGGCCCGCACCGAGAGAGCCTCACCCATGCA